>CM042564.1:2693741-2993741 GCA_023630585.1 Cranoglanis bouderius | reverse complement strand
GTGGAAAGATTCTGTGCTGGACCGATCTCTCGGTCAGTCTGCGTTTGCACTCGATGGTGTTATAACCTGTATACATTCACGGTCCACTTTATTAGGAACACCCACTCAACTGCACATTCATCAAGGTAATCATCTAAATCAGCCAATCGTATAGCATCAGCACAATGCATAACGTCATGCAGATACAGTTCATGAGCTTCAGTTAAATGTTCACATCAAACATCAGAATGGAGAAAAGGTGTGATATCTCAGACATATTGGTACCAGACGGGCTGGTGTGCGTATTTCAGAAACTGCTGATCTCCTGGGAATTTTTTATCATTTTTTTAAACACACAACAGTCTCTAGAGTTTATACAAAATGGTGTAAAAAAAAAAAACAAAAAAACACTGAGTGAGTGGAAACACCTTGTTGTTAAGAGAGGTCAGAGAAAAATGGACAGATTGGTTCGAGCTGCCAGGAAGGATATAGTGACTCAAATAATCACTCTTTACGACCCTTTTTTGAGCAGAAAAGCATCTCAGCATGCACAACACATCAAACCTTGAGGTAGATGAACTACAACAGCAGAAGATTACACTGGGTTTCACTCCTGTCAGCCAAGAACAAGAATCTGATGCTATCATGAGTACAGACAAAATTAAAGACAAAATTCACCTTCATGCCTATACACTATACTACTCCGTAATACAATGCACTGTGTTACATTCTAGGGCCATTTTCAGCAACCAAATGACCCTAAACCCAGGAGAACAGTGAGAAAAAATAGCACTTACCCTCTTCCAGCATTGGTGACTACAAGTACACAAAAACAGACAACCAGTAGAGGTTTATATAAATAACACATTTATATAATCGCACTATCCGGTGTCAACCAGATGAGGATGGGTTCCCTTTTGAGTCTGGTTCCTCTCAAGGTTTCTTCCTCATGTCATCTCAGGGAGTTTTTCCCTGCCACCGTCCCTCTGCTCATTGGGGATGAATTCATCAATTTAAAATTTAGATCTGAAGTTTATACGTATTTCGGTGAAGCTGCTTTGTGACAATGTGCATTGTTAAAAACACCATACAAATAAAACTGAATTGAATAGTTAGGAACTACACTTTCATATACAAACAACATTACTGAAGAAAAAGAGTCCACCATCAGCCTTTCTGCTTCTCTTTTATAGCCCACTCACAGTGCCCCGCCCAAAGTACACAACAGCCCAGTATGGTGACCACGCCCCCTAGTGAGAGGGAGGACAGACAACGGAATATAAAATACAAGTCATATTGTATTAGTTGTTATATATATATATATGTACAGGTGCATCTCAATAAATTAGAATGTCGTGAAAAAGTTCATTTATTTCAGTAATTCAACTAAAATTGTGAAACTCGTGTATTAAATAAATTCAATGCACACAGACTGAAGTAGTTTAAGTCTTTGGTTCTTTTAATTGTGATGATTTTGGTTTACATTTAACAAAAACCCACCAATTCACTATCTCAACAAATTAGAATATGGTGACATGCCAATCAGCCAATCAACTCAAAACACCTGCAAAGGTTTCCTGAGCCTTCAAAATGGTCTCTCAGTTTGGTTCACTAGGTAAGCCACAAACATTCATTGCCAAAGAAGTTGGCTGTTCACAGAGTGCTGTATCCAAGCATGTTAACAGAAAGTTGAGTGGAAGGAAAAAGTGTGGAAGAAAAAGATGCACAACCAACCGAGAGAACCGCAGCCTTATGAGGATTGTCAAGCAAAATCGATTCAAGAATTTGAGTGAACTTCACAAGGAATGGACTGAGGCTGGGGTCAAGGCATCAAGAGCCACCACACACAGACGTGTCAAGGAATTTGACTACAGTTGTCGTATTCCTCTTGTTAAGCCACTCCTGAATCACAGACAACGTCAGAGGCGTCTTACCTGGGCTAAGGAGAAGAAGAACTGAACTGTTGCCCAGTGGTCCAAAGTCCTCTTTTCAGATGAGAGCAAGTTTTGTATTTCATTTGGAAACCAAGGTCCTAGAGTCTGGAGGAAGGGTGGAGAAGCTCATAGCCCAAGTTGCTTGAAGTCCAGTGTTAAGTTTCCACAGTCTGTGATGATTTGGGGTGCAATGTCATCTGCTGGTGTTGGTCCATTGTGTTTTTTGAAAACCAAAGTCACTGCATCCATTTACCAAGAAATTTTGGAGCACTTCATGCTTCCTTCTGCTGACCAGCTTTTTGAAGATGCTGATTTCATTTTCCAGCAGGATTTGGCACCTGCCCACTCTGCCAAAAGCACCAAAAGTTGGTTAAATGACCATGGTGTTGGTGTGCTTGACTGGCCAGCAAACTCACCAGACCTGAACCCCATAGAGAATCTATGGGGTATTGTCAAGAGGAAAATGAGAAACAGGAGACCAAAAAATGCAGATGAGCTGAAGGCCACTGTCAAAGAAACCTGGGCTTCCATACCACCTCAGCAGTGCCACAAACTGATCACCTCCATGCCGCGCTGAATTGAGGCAGTAATTAAAGCAAAAGGAGCCCCTACCAAGTATTGAGTACATGTACAGTAAATGAACATACTTTCCAGAAGGCCAACAATTCACTAAAAATGTTTTTTTATTGGTCTTATGAAATATTCTAATTTGTTGAGATAGTGAATTGGTGGGTTTTTGTTAAATGTGAGCCAAAATCATCACAATTAAAAGAACCAAAGACTTAAACTACTTCAGTCTGTGGCATTGAATTTATTTAATACACGAGTTTCACAATTTGAGTTGAATTACTGAAATAAATTAACTTTTCCACGACATTTTAATTTATTGAGATGCACCTGTATGTATGTATGTATGTATATATATATATATATATATATATATAATACTGTATGAGTACTAAAACACTTGGTCTCATGCTTTCATAGGAAAATAATCAACAATCGAGTGGTGTTACAGTAGCAAGACCACGTTAACACAACCTCCTGAAGTGTTGAATTCCTCTTATACCACAGCAACTTGCCAAGAATTACAATTAGCATTTATTAACGAATGACACTTTGTATTTTTTATCCTTTTATAGTTACATTTAATGTTATGTAACATCCATGAACCAAGTTATCAGAAGCAGCTATAAACAGTTGCCTCTCTTTTTTGTCATGTTTGCCATGTTACTGAGAAACTTTAAAGTTACAACTTTACCTCTGACTGCTATAAAGCACTGACACTGGACACTCCTTCCAAAAATGTTACACAAACACATTACTCCTTACAAAAATAACTCCACCATATCGACGACTACACACGTTTTTCAATCCGTTTATGTGGAGCGTCCGCTGTACGGGTCCCTCTGAAAGAGCTGTTACTATAGAAACAATGTACGGTATATATTATAGAATAGGCGCATTAATATAAACCTGTGATTGGCAGCTGCGCTGCTGTCAGGGCTGCTGTTATAGAAAACTAATCAACATCTTCTGACCAATCACAATCCAGAATTCAACACCTCTGTGGTATAATTTGTATTCTACTATATTATATAATACATATACTGTATGTTATATATTACATAATGAGATGGACATGATGGCTTAGCTGTAAAAAGGTGGACAGTTGTGGGTTTTCTTGTTTGTTTGGTTTTTTTTTTGTTTATTTTGGCAAACTACATTATTTTAATGGGGGAAAAAACATGCAAAACTATTGTTCTAAAGTTGTTCTAGTGAAAAGCTGGAATATTTCCTCATTCCACAAGTTGATATATCACTTGCAGAGATGGATGAGATCATTTAGCCGAGTGTTTTTTTTTTTTTCTTTCCCATCTGAGCGCTCATAAACAGGGCACGGATATTTCAGGCCGTTATTTGGTTGTATATGAGTGCGAGGAGCCAAACCGAGTTTGGAGGCGGTGTTTGAGCTGCGGTTCTCCGTAATCTGCTTTAGCTCAGTGTGATGTATGGGCATCTACCTCAGAAACGAGTTTACCAAAAGAACGAGGGGTTGATTTCTCCTGGCATGAACGACGATGGATCTCGAGGTATGTGTGTGTGTGTGTGTGTGTGTGTGTGTGTGTGTGTGAAGGAGCAGTGTGTAGAGAGGGCACGGAGAAAGAAGAAATAAACAAAAAAGAAAGCGGTTTGGTTGCTAGAGACTTCAGACAACATTGTTACTGCAGAAAAGGTGCAGCGAGAGAAGCATGGCTTTTTATTTGTGGTGAGAAACAGAGAGAGAGAGAGACAGGGAGCAGGATAAAGAGAGACAGAGAGATGAAGAAGTGAGAAAGAGAGTGAGGAGATATGAGATAAATAATTCTAAGAAAATGGAAGCTGAGAAAACCAGGGATCAGGAGGAAGCTGGGATACAATGAAGCACAGGAAATAATACTCTGAATTGCATTCGTGCCTTGCACACACACACACACACAATGTTGTATATTTTCAGTGGCATCTGCTCATTTACAGTGACCGAATGTGGAGTGAGTGTTGAACAGAAAAGTGGGCGGGGTTAGTGATGTAACAACACTGAACCGAGTTAAACTTTATGCAAATAAAATAAACGAACTTGTTTTGCAGACGTTCCACAACATTAAAGACGCACAATGTGTCATTGTTTAATAAATTAAAATTGTAATTGTTGTTAAATTGCTGTGGTATAAAAGGAATAAAAACAATTGCCATCTTACTGCTCACTGTGGGTTTCCTCTGTGTTCTCCAGTTTCCTCCCACTGTCTAAAAAACCTGTAGGTAGGCAGAAAAGCGATGCTAAATTACCCTATTATGTGAATGCATGTGTGTGTGTGTGTGTGTGTGTGTGTGTGTGTGTGTGTGTGTGTGTGTGTGTGTGTGGTGCCCTGCGACAGACACCCACTGTTCCCGGATAGGCTCCAGATCCTCGACCCTGACCAAGGTAAAGTTCCTACTGAAGATGATTGAATCCCTGCTGGAAAAAACAATAAAAACACTCATAGAATTTGTAATGGTTTTAATGGCTATAATGGGAATTGTATTGGTTTTAGTGGAATCTGTAATGGTTCCTGTGGGTCTCTACTGGTCATTGGTGGCATGTTATGTCTAGTGGATACCATTAAGGACCTACATTCTTAATACGTCCTACTACAAAATGGAAACCATTTGCTAATGGTTTTAACTGTTAACAGCTGATGGTTTTTTATGGTATTTGTAGTGGAAACCAGTAGAATTTCTGTGATGATTTCTATTGTTTTTTGTTTGTTTGTTTGTTTGTTTTTTGTTTTTTGTTTTTTCAGCAGGGATCATAAAATGAATATTGGGATGTGTTATTGTAGAAAAATAATCAACAATAACAGTAACTCCACCTCATCACACTACTACACACCCTACTGTGGAAATGAGGGCGTTGCAATTTCATTTTTATTCTTGTTTCGGTTCCTGTCAGATACTTTTTCCGAATCAAGATGGAGGAAATGAAGACGAAAGTGATTGTCTCAACTTATTATATAAAACAAAAACATAAAATAAAGAAATAATGCTCGGAGAAATTTCGTTCACACGCATTTTTTAAAATGTAGTTCTTACCCTTCCGTTCACACAAACAGACAGAATATCTGAACCCGGTTAGCACATTAGTAGCTAATTAGCTTAAATTGTGTTGATGTTAATTACAGTAAACGTATCTGAATGTTAATTTGGTGTGAATATGAGCTTTTGGGCATCATGTACTCGTCGCTAAGTAAGCGTGTCACCCAAATGAACTGACACAGGAAGAAAGGAGCACGTTTGCAAATATGGCCATCGCTCTTGCTAGGCGCTAACAGTGTAACCATGGCAACCAGCAATTAACTCAAGCCGAGTGAATATTATTGGTTAGCAGAACGTTAACTGGATGTTACGGTTGTAGAAATTTCTGGTTCGAAGATATATATATATATATATATATATATATATATATATATATATATATATATATATATATATATATATATATATATATATATATATATTGAAAATAAATGGCTTTGTTCAGTGTTTAATCCTTTTCCATGCAGGAGAAGCTCATGAGTCATGAGAACAATTTCATTTAGAGACAATTTCACTTGGACATGCGTGGCTTTAATGCTTCTGCCGCCGTGGCACTAAGTCTCGCCGTAAGCTCTAGCCGTGACACGACGATATTTCTTAGGAATTACACTAAAAGCTTTTTTCCTCTCTGACATTCCCGATGATTAAATTTCCTCGCGTGGACTTGATCCACAAATATCATGACGGTCACGTTAGTCCGCCAGTATAAACTCATTACACTGATACATGACAATGATCTGTATATATTATCATATGGTTTTACATTCGTTAAATATATTAAATATGTAATAAATACATTTCCTGACCAGGTTTCCAAGTCACATGATTCATGTGTAAAATTTACACACACGTTTACAGACACTTCACACGTTTCAGACATGTGATTTTTTTTTTCTCCTAGTGATTCATTTATTTTCACATGTTCATTTTTTCCCATGTTTTCAGGTTTGAGATTCTCTCACATCAAATACTTATGTTTTTCAGGTGTGCTCACCTCTTCACATGGTGTTTACCTTACATGGAGTTCACTCAAAATGCACCTTTACACGATTTTCACGTGGACGCATATTACTGATATACGTGAAAAACACATACGTTTCCAGTCAGGGGCCTCCGAAACATATCATTCAATCCAACCAGATGATCGGCGTCAGCCATAACATTAAAACCACTCACAGGTGACATGAATAACATTGATTATATTGTTACAATAGCACCTGTCAATGGGTGGGATTTATTAAGCAGCAAGTGAACATGTACTACCTAACTAAACATTGCTGCAGACCAAGTACCCCCTCCATGACAGAGACCTCTCTCAGCAGGATAATGCGCCCTGGAAAACAGGAAAAGAGTTCAAGGTGTTGACTTCAAGGTCCAAATTCCCCAGATCTCAATCCGATCGAGCATCTGTGGGACGTGCTGGACAAACAAGTCCAATGAATGGAGGCCCCACCTAGCAACTTACAGGACTTAGAGGATCTGCTGCTAACATCTTGGTGCCAGATACCACAGCACACCTTCAGAGGTCTTGTGGAGTCCATGCCTCGACAAGTCAGAGCTGTTTTGGTGGCACAAGGGGGACCTACACAATATTAGGCAGGTGGTTTTAATCTTATGGCTGATCAGTGTATATCTCTAGATCTATCTATCTATCTATATCTATATAATATATAATATTTCTTTAGTACAAACTTTGCTATAGATTTTTTATTTTATGACGTCTACATTATCAAATCAGTACAAAAAACATTTTAGATTCCCAAACATTAGTTTTCTAGCACAAAATTAAATGTTTGTATGTCATTAAAGAAAGCAGCATATTACGTAAGAGACACTTTTCAGACAGTAAACACAATGAAGGCTGCTGGGTTTCACTGCAGAAATAAGAAGCGAGTGCGAAAGTCAAAGTGTCCAGAAGAACTGAGTCTGGTTCTGCAAGATGCTCAATAAAACTTACCAGCTCATTTCCTTATAAAACTGCACTCATTGAGAATACTATTTTTATTTTTTATTTTTCTATTTTTTTGTCACACCAAATATTGACTTTGTTTCATTTACTACTGTTTACTGCTCTTTATGGTATTTTTTTTTTAAATGTAGAAACATTTAATTTCATTATTTTGAAGGCCTCTTTGCTCTACAGCATTTCTTTGCATGTGTCTAAAACCTTTGCACAGTACTGTGTATACAAGTGTGTGTGTGTATATATATATATATATATATGGATGTTATTTCTGGTATAATGTTTTATCCTTTTTATTTTATGAATCTGTACACAGACAATCCATTTCATCCACCTTTTAATAGTAAGTGAAAGTTAGAAAAAAAGCCAAAATTCATATAGCATGCAATTTAAGAGTAATAATAAAAAAAGGTCTAACATTTTAAAGTTCCCCAAAATTGAAAACGGAGAATAATTGCATTTAAAGATTTCCATTCTACAGAAAGACACCGCATCTACCTCTACATTTATAACCTCATCTGCTGATGGAAAAACAACAATTACTGCTGAATAGTAAATAATTGCAAGTTTACGATGTGAAATTATCTACATCAGTCTCTGTCTCATCATCTGAGGTAAAAGTCACTCGTGGTGTTTAAACACGAGGCTCATCGTCGTCTCTTCACTCCACTGGTCTGTGTTCACGCTAACATCGACGGAGAGAATAATCTACTGATTCATTCACTCACTGCTGTTCTACTGACTCTTTTTTTTTTTTATTCAAGTCTTTTGTCATTTAAACATTTTAAATCTTCGTGCGCTTCTCTGTCATCTGTACAGAGTGTTTGATGATGATGATAATAATAACGACGATGATGTGACGGAGCAAGTGGGTGGAGGACATTTTGACAACCTTCATCTGATTACACACTGAACTGATTCAGATTATGTACATTTCACTGACTGCGGAAATCACAATCATCGAGAGATTTATTTAAACGTCTGTTTATTCAAACTGACTGTTTTTCCAGCTGTGTTTGTTAAACTGCCTCCTTACACACCGTGATCTTTCCAGGATGAGACCAAGGAAAGATTAGAAAGTGTCCTAAATAAAAGAAACATTTCCATATCATTTTGGTGAAATATACTCTTTTCTTGAAACAGAGATGTGAAAGTATATTACTGGCAAAAAAAAAAAAAAAATCCTCAATCCTGTTCTTTTCCAGAATTCAGCCACAATGACATCTGACGGATTTTCCCAGAACACCACACGTATACTTTGGCCATCTGTTAGGACTTAAAGATCTTTCCAATATAACAAAATGGCCCATCGCTAGTTTTCTCATCACATTACCTTCTGATGTTCCTATGTCTCCCCCTCCACCCTGCCACGAGTAATGACATAACAGTGTGTGAGACAATCTGGAGCTGAAACACATAATTGTGGTTGATTAAAGTGACATTTAGTCATCGTGACATCTGTTCGGAGGATTAGCGGACGAGTTCGTCTGTTTTGTCTGACCCAGAATGAAGGCTTGATTTCCTCGCTGAACTCGTTTGCTTTGGCCTTCATGCTGAAACCTTTGAAGTTTTGAAATCAGTAATTTGCTTGTCAGCGTTATCCCTTCTTTATCTGCTCCCCCCCCCCCTTTTTCATAAATCATATTCCAGTGCCGTTCTGATCCTCGACCATCAAAGCTGCCGGCTACGTTACGGTTGCGCAGACTTAAGTTTACACCGATTTTATTATTTTTTCCCCTCTACTCTTCCATTCATCACTCTGTCATCGCATCGAAACCGAGTGATTTTGATATATTCTGAAGTCTGGAACATAATAGAAGGAATCGATTCACATTTACCCACAGCATCTAAATGAATTTGATACCCAGAAAACTTGTAGGAAAGATTTAACAGTCGAACCCAAAGCCCAGAATGCCATTTCATACCAACTGCACTCATCGATGCGATGCTGCGCTTCAATCATTCATTCCGCCATCATCCCATAGAAACCCATTGATTTTGCTCTACACATTGAATTTTAAAGCTATTATGGCAGAATCTGATAGTGTCCACCCAAAGGAACGCCGCTGCCTTTCGGTCTGAGATTACTCCTCTATCTAACCGTGTTATCCGCGCGTACATCCCTCCATCATCCCCGAGTCTTTACAGCGGTGGTATTTTTAGCTTCACCCACCAAATCTGGTGGACGGATTAAACCGCTGACACAAACTGAATACAGTAACCGCATTTCATGTTAACAGCACTCGTTCAGCAGACTCCACTATTCTTCTTTTCAACCCAGTGATGTCACTCTACTCACTCAAATTGTCAGCAATAAACACCAAATCTGATCTAACTGCTGACACAAAGCTCAGAAGTTCTTCCTCTAGAACCTTCCAGAACCTCCATCTGGACCTAGGTAGTAGAACCCTACAACCGACCGTTTCTCTATCCAAAAGTTTCCAAGTAGAACTCTTTTAGAAATGCTAACAGAGTTTTAGGTGTAAGAGGTAACCTTTTTACCATCAAGCTAGCTAAGTGATACCAGTGTAACCATGACAACCAGAGCCGTGTTCTGCTCAATTGGCTGAATTAAGAGCACTTACCACAGCATGTCGTGAAATTACAGTCACAAATCCAGCAGTACACTCAAGATTCTCTACAACAACCGAGATTACAACTTTAGGTTATCAGAACATATACTGGACGTTACGGTTCTTATATAACATTTATAAACATTCCCACAACTTTGCTGTGACATTTTGCGGTACTAAGAACGTGTTAGGAAGTTACATTTTTGTTTGTTTGTTTGTTTTTCTGAAACGTTAGGAAGGTTATCTGTAACTTTAGCACACACTGTTACACATTGCTCACTCATAGTTTACTCTAAAGTTAGAGATAAAGTTTATAGAACGTTGCAGAAGTGTTATTTTGGGAACGATACAGCCTGAACCTTTTTAGTACCTGGTAGCGAACGTTCTAATAACGTGATGTGTGAATTGAGTGCTTCCCTATCCTAAAGAGTTCCAAGCAGAACCCTTTTAGAACAGCTAACAACCTCTTACTATACAAGGAACCCTTGAAGAATCCATGGATGGTTAATTTGCCTAACAGTGTGATTCCAGGCCCAGTAGAGTTGAGTTTATGTAGATCAGGGTCAGTTATGGCAAAGCCAAGTACAACTTTAAAAAAATGTTCACCAAAGGATATTCGAACAGTTCTAATAAGAAAAGGAAACCCTTTGCAGGAGGGTTCTACAGAAATCTTTTAAAACAAAGGGCTTCAACTGGTGGACCACAGTATGGGTGAGGATCCAATAAAGTACCTCAGAGGACTGAACCAAGTGGCAGACCTGATAAACATATGGGCCATAAACAAAAATGGCTGTATTCCAACGTCTTCAGTTTTCTAAACATGAATCAGTTCAGCTTGTGAAGCGGCTCCTGTGTAGTGGTTTATCCAATCACATTTATGTAAAGGATTTAGCTGAAGGAAGCTCAAAAAGACCAGAGATGTTAGATCAGAAAGGGGAGATTTTGTACAGACATTCACGAATCTTCATTTTATTTCCCCTCTCTGGTCTGATTAGCGAAGTGATGTTATTGTGTTTAAAGAAAAATCCATTGTACGTTTATTTTTCAGAACAGATCTGGTCAAAGTCTGTAGCGCTAGTCAAAATTGCTAACGTGAAACGTCACTACAAAACGTAAGCACCTCGAATCATCTTCTTTACAGCCGTAAACTAATCACTGACGGTTAAGAATAAAAAGGTAACTGCAGTCACCATTCATGTCGGTCATGTTAGTCATTTATCTTGATTTTTAAGCAACGATTTTTATGTAACTGGACCTTTCCAAATTTTAGTTTAGTATAGTACCCCCGACTTAACGGTTCCCAGAGTGGGACAGACTGAAGAACTTCTTAGGGTGCTAGAATTACCCTTTTTATAGAGTGTGATTACATTAAACCAGCATTTCCTAACCGATGTGCTGTCAGGCGAGGTCAGGTCCTCCAAATACTTAGAAAATGTCATGGTAAATTAAAATATATTAAATGACCAATTTCCAATCACAAAAGCCAGTAAATATCATTAAAATGCAAATCATCTAATTAAATACCCAGTATAACATTTATTTAATGCCACCTCACAGGGACGTAAAGCTATGGATCATTCAATCAGCTCAATCAGCTGCGTAGTTCAGGGAGTCGGCCATTTTAAGGGCTGTCTCAATTGCAAAGTCCTTCCAGTGCACTAGAACATTCGCTCCCTAAAAAAATCCCACAAAGCACCGCAAAAACAAGGGAGCATCGAAGCTCACTATGTTCCCTTACTGGAAATGACGTCATGTTTTATGAAGCCTCTCAGCTCGAAAAAAAAATGGCAGACGAACTCTCACGCAACTTCCGGCTACAGATGTACAGCCGTGGCCAAAAGTTTTGAGAATGACACAAATATTAATTTTCACAAAGTCTACTGCTTCAGTGTTTTTAGATCTTTTTGTCAGATGTTACTGTTACTGAAGTATAATCACAAGCATTTCATAAGTGTCAATGGCTTTTATTGACAATTACATGAAGTTTATGCAAAGAGTCAATATTTGCAGTGGTGACCCTTCTTTTTCAAGACCTCTGCAATTCGCCCTGGCATGCTGTCAATCAACTTCTGGGCCACATCCTGACTGATGGCAGCCCATTCTTGCATAATCAATGCTTGGAGTTTGTCAGAGTTTGTGGGTTTTTGTTTGTCCACCCGCCTCTTCAGGATTGACCACAAATTCTCAATGGGATTAAGGTCTGGGGAGTTTCCTGGCCATGGACCCAAAATGTCGATGTTTTGTTCCCCGAGCCACTTCGTTATCACTTTTGCCTTGTGGCAAGGTGCCCCATCATGCTGGAAAAGGCATTGTTCATCACCAAACTGTTGTTGGATGGTTGGGAGAAGTTGCTCTCTGAGGATGTTTTTGTACCATTCTTTATTCATGGCTGTGTTCTTAGGCAAAATTGTGAGTGAGCCCACTCCCTTGGCTGAGAAGCAACCCCACACATGAGTGGTCTCAGGATGCTTTACTGTTGGCATGACACAGGACTGATGGTAGCGCTCACCTTTTCTTCTCCGGACAAGCTTTTTTCCAGATGCCCCAAACAATCGGAAAGGGGATAGACCACAGAAAATGACATTACCCCAGTCCTCAGCAGTCCAATCCCTGTACTTTTTGCAGAATAGCAGTCTGTCCCTGATGTTTTTCCTGGAGAGAAGTGGCTTCTTTGCTGCCCTTCTTGACACCAGGCCATCTTCCAAAAGTCTTCGCCTTACTGTGCGTGCAGACGCACTCACACCTGCCTGCTGCCATTCCTGAGCAAGCTCTGCACTGGTGGTGCCCCGATCCCGCAGCTGAATCAACTTTAGGAGACGGTCCTGGCGCTTGCTGGACTTTCTTGGGTGCCCTGAAGCCTTCTTCACAACAGTTGAACCTCTCTCCTTGAAGGTCTTGATGATCGGATAAATGGTTGATTTAGGTGCAATCTTACTAGCAGCAATATCCTTGCCTGTGAATCCCTTTTTGTGCAAAGCAATGATGGCTGCACGTGTTTCCTTGCAGGTAACCATAGTTAACAGAGGAAGAACAATAATTTCAAGCACCACCCTCCTTTTAAAGCTTCCAGTCTGTTATTCTAACTCAATCAGCATGACAGAGTGATCTCCAGCCTTGTCCTCGTTAACACTCTCACCTGTGTTAACGAGAGAATCACTGACATGATGTCAGCTGGACCTTTTGTGGAAGGGATGAAACGCAGTGGACATGTTTTTTTGGGATTAAGTTCATTTTCACGGCAAAGAGGGACTTTGAAATTAATTGCAATTCATCTGATCACTCTTCATAACATTCTGGAGTATATGCAAATTGCCATCATAAAAACTGAGGCAGCAGACTTTGTAAAAACTAATATTTGTGTCATTCTCAAAACTTTTGGCCATGGCTGTAGCTCTCAAATGATTACTTACGTCAGCGATTTTTAACTTCATTTGACGTTCTATATACGGTTTGTTTGAGTCTAACGACTTTTAAGTGTTGAATGATTTTTTTTTAAATCCACTACCTTGCCTACGATCCTGCTTGATATATTGTGACAGAAATACGTGTGATTAAGCTAACAAATTTATACGACTTATAAAACTTAAACATTTTTAAGTTTTTTTTTTATTTATTTTTTTTTACAATGATAGTATGTAGTCATATCACGGGAAATTGAGTTATCAGTGTTCCAACCGTGTACACGATATACTGATTCACCATCGACTGAACCAGGGAGCTGTTTTTTTGTTACTGTTGTTTTTTTTGTTTTTTTGTGGGCTGGAGACACTGAGACTCTGAATTACCTGTGATATTTTCAGACAGTATGCGGTGTTCAAAACTTGCCTACTTGGCTGATATTTTTATGGATTGAAGGAGAAATTGCAGGGTGTTTATTTTTGCTGTTTTTGTCATGGCATACTGAAAATTTGAAAAGAGTGCTGCGGATGCAAAAACATTGGGAAATGTGATGGATATGAATGAAAGTATGAATAAATTTACGCAGTATACTCATGGTGGTTGTTAAACCAGCTTCTCCAGCAAACACCTGGGTTTCGTTTCCAGCTACGCTCAGAAGTTCCCACAGGCTGAACTCTTGCTGGTTCTTTCTTTCTTCCACCTTTCAGTGGTAAACTTGTGCTCCAGCTGCTCAGGTGTTCTCCTGGCAGGTGTGAGATTGGCTTAGAGGTTTGACACGGTTTATGAGAGCTCATTGTGGTACACTCTGTACAATGTCTGCGTCCTGGTCTTGAGGGCAGACGCTTAATATCGACCTCAAGCTTCAGATGTACAGTAGAAGACCTCAAGTGGTGTCTTCTCTGCAGGATCCGTTAAAGGATTTTATGTAGAACCTAACGGCATTTGAGAAGAAAGTGAAGGACCCTCGGCTCTTGAAGAAATCTTTGGGAAACGCTGTTTTTCTAAGAGTGAATAAAAGAAATCAGATGATACTTTGGCAAAAGTGAACGTTTTAATATGAACGTTCACTTGCTGCAGGATGACCTGAAGATGTCATTAAGTTCATAGTCTTTAAGAATAATTTGTAACGCTGCTTCTCTATGACACGGCTCATGATGGACAAGAAGAAAAGGTGGGAAAACGGTGCTGTGTGATTATTCACCTGTCAGGATCATGAGCAGAGTCCGTCGTTAATGAGGCCATCATGTCATCATGTCAGAGCATCGACTGTGATCTCTCATTACACACATGACTCCGAGAATTCCATTTTAAAAAGAAGAGGAGGAAAAATCCAGTGGTCTATATATTCAAGTGCAGCAGGAGATTGAGCTGCAAGCTTCAGGCGTATTGAAGTCTTTGTATTTTTTTTCTTCTTTCTCCGTGGCAGATCAGGGATTTGATCCTCGCTCTGCCTCTGACCTCCAGACCGACTCGTATGACCTCCACACGCCGACACGTCGGGCTCAGACCTCTCTGATCAAAAATGCATGATGTCAGAGCGAACTTTTCCTCCACACTAGGAGGCATTTTAGATTCGGTTCAAATGGTGAAAAAAGTTTGCACATCGCTAAAACGTCCACCGTCCTGTCATCCTTTTTTTCACGTCGCTGCCGAGTTCTCAATTCTGATTGGTGTTGATTAATTTTCCGTAACAGCAGATCCGACAGTAGTGCAGCTGCAAATCGCAGGTTTATATTAATGCGCTCGTTCTAATATCGAGAAAAATGTGTGTAATCATTAATATGGAGAAGTAAGCTGCGATTTGTTTTTCTTATTAACTTCAAAAGAGAGACTGGTGAGGGAACGACTGTTTTATAGCTGCTGTAACGTAAGTGAGAACAGGAACTAACTTGTTCCGTGGACGTCCAACGTCAACAGCATTAGCTGTAACTATAACTGGTTAAAAAGCATAATGTTCATTACTGAATAAAACATTTGCAATTGTTGGCAGATCGCTGGGGTATAAGATGAATAAAACACTTCGGGATGTGCTGTTATAGGAAAATAATCAACATCGACGTGGCAACAGTAACTCTTGCTTTATCACAGCACCTTATCATTGATTATTTTCCTATAACAGCACAACACCAATATATACTGCACACACTGTTACAGACACATAAATAAATTGTTTATTATTATTATTATTGTTTGTTACAGGATCTGTACATGCGTCCCAAATCACGTGCTCTTTTAACGTTCCTTACTGAACATTTCTAAATCATGTGATGGTCATCAGACGTCCCAACATCGCTAACAAGACAATCCTAACAGTCAGAGAGAAAAAAACAACAATATGACAATAAGACAGCTAATTAAAAAAAAATCAGATGTGCAACCATCAACGTGTTCAAGTTCAAATTCAAGTTAACTTTATTGTCATTCATCCGCATACAAAGTTAAACGAAATATCGTTTTTCTCTGACCAAGGTGCTAAAAAAACCACTATATATATATATATATATATATATATGCAATATACAAAGAAGGAAACAGAACAAACAAACAAACAAACAAACAAAAAAAAACATAATTTTCATGTATCTGCAATATCACCATAGTTACAGGTCAAAAACCTACAGCAAAACTGTAACCCTGAATCCCAGTTCCAAAAAAGGATGCAAGTACTGGGACATATTACCACTTCACGTAACGGAAGAGAACGTTGTTGCCTAGTTACACACACTGACAAACTCCTTATACAATTATACTATATAAGTTAATTCCATCCTTGAATTCGGCAAAGCAAAACATCACAAAACTCCTCCCCCCCCCTCGCGCAAGGAATTGTGGGTAATATTAGCTTAAAACGTTTCCACGGAGCCACACTTCGAAAATCTACCGGAAATGGTCGACCATCCGGGTACCTTTGGGATTCTCATTTCAACATACTACCATTTGGGACACACTCATTCTAATCTCGGGTACTATTTAGTACATATAGTATACCAATTGGGACGCAGAATAAACGTTGGCACCTCTGTAGTAAGTCCCACCCTCAACTCTGGTATCCAATCAGATTTCAAAGTGGTTTATTCCTTCTACTGAATTCATAAATCAGATCTGGCTTCAGTATTTGGGACTATCCATGTGTGAGTACTGTCACCATGCAGCTGTTTATTTTGCAAATCATCTGCAAATGCTAAATTGTCCTATACTTTATTACACACTTTGTCATTTTGAATGAAAAAACACCTTCAGGACAATTGAGATGTTTAGTTTGTCAGTTGTAGCACACATGGACTTCTCATTCTCTTCTCGTTTCTCTCGCTGAGATCTTTCTCATTTCCCGAGCATCACACCTCTTTCTTTCTTTTTTCTTTCTTTCTTTCTTTCTTTCTTGGTGCTGCTTTTTTCTTTCTTTCTAATTGCTCCTTTTTTCTTTCCCCATTTTACCTTGCCCAACCACTGTACCCTCTCTTTCTTTCTCTTTCTTTCTTTCTTTTATTCATTCATCTTTCTCTACTTTTCACCTTTATCCCTACTTCACCTGTTCATCTTATTTTTCATCTCCTGCATTTTTTGGGTTTTTTTTTTGTTGTTGTTGTTGTTTTTTTCCGTTTTTTTTATGAAAATGTTTCCGTAATTTGAAACCAACCAAAGCTTGAGGTTTTGCATGCTGATGTTTGTTGTTTTTCCACACGTTTATCCCTTATTTTATGTCTCTTTTTTGTATTTCAGTGAGTTTTTGTTTTTATTGTCACGTAGTGGAAGCTGACGCGGATCCAAATGCAGTTTTATTAAGGGAACAAATCCACAAACGTGAATTTCAGATGTAAACAGTAAGGGTCAGGCGATCAGCAAACAGCATGTCAGGGACAACCCAAAATACAAAAACCAGAACATCACAGCACAGTAAGGTCAGGTACGTGCACACTGAGTGTTACTTCACGTCAAGTGTGAGTTTGAGATTCCTATTTATAGTGCTGGGTGTGACTGAAGACAGGTGTGTATGAGTCCGGTGACTGAAAACATGACAAAGTGTGTGTGTGTGTGTTATGGGAAGTGTAGTCCAGGGCGGCCATGTTTCATAAGCCTTAGACTACATTTCACTTTGAGGTGGTTGATGTGATTTTTACTGAAAAGTAACCAATAAATGTAATTACACTTTGTCTCAGTTACATATTATTTCTTTAAAGAACATGATGATTTTATGTGATCTGAAGCTGCACTACTGTCAGACCTGCTTACATTCATCAACACCTTCTGACCAATCAGAATCCAGAATTCACCAGCGCTGTGGTACAACAGGAAGTAAAGCATGTTATAATGCAGAGACCACATTTGATGCATCTTTAAAAAGTCAATTATTATTTTTATTTTAGCAACAATTAATAAACTTCTCCTGCTACATTGATACACTGATACAGATTGCAGATTTTTTGATGCAAAAAAAAGAAAAAAAAGAATGTAAAGTGAAAATAAATGTGTGGTTTTAAATGTTGTTAAAACAGAGAGGAGTAAATCATAAGTCCAGCTAATTTATCACGAGTTAATGTAAAGCTTGTATTTGTACAGTATTTGTAGACAGCTAAAAAAAAAAACTGTCAAGGAGTAAAATTTGTGGTTAAGATGCTGATTTATTAAAAAGTTTGTCTGTAAGAACACCAACAAAACTGTGCTCTTATGTTTTCAGATCATAATTAATTAAAATGACTTTTAATTTTTTAAAAATGTAAAAAATAAATAAATAAATAAATAAATAGAAACACATCCAACCTCTTGTTTTTCTCCTGGTCCTTTTCAGCATCACGACTAGTTGACGTTTGTGTCTCGTTTTCTTGTTAAAGCCGTGAAACCCAACCTCCTGTACATAATGTTATAAATAAATGTTTAAAAAAATAATAATGCAATATTTTCAGGGTTGCAGGTCACGAGGAATTAACCCCAACAGAATGATGTTATAGAGTTTTCTCTTTTCTGGCATGCAGGAAACAGGATTTAACCTTAAAAAAGACAGAAGCATGGCCTTGAGCTTTCTGCTTTCCATTTCTTCTCTCTAATGGTTCTGCTGCGTTTTCTCCTCCAGCTCGGAGCCGCGCTGCATGTTTGGCCTTATCGAACAGAGCAGTGGAATATTTCTGCATGGTGATTGTGGAGGAAACGAGCCCTCGGGCCACACTGGGCCAGGTCCGTCCTCCCTGAACGTCTCATTAACACTGGAGCCAAATGTCACCGATACGACTCCGCTAATAAAAGTATAAAATAACTCATAAAGCAATGTGAATCCTATTCTAGTGCATTCCTGAGTTTGGGCTTCATGCCTCCCTGCTGTGGACCTTCCGAGCACCGAGATTCACCTTCACCCCCCTTTAACCTGGCGAAGAAAATTCAGCTCAGTGCATGAAGATGGTAAAATCAGTGGAGTTGTGTTTTCTTACATCTTACTATATATAATTATACCAATAAACATTCACCAGGCTCTATCACTGATTAAAAAAAAATACAAATGTTAATAGTTTTTATTGTTATTATTATTATTATTATTATTATTATTATTATTATTATTATTATTATTATTATTATTTCTGTCATTATTATTATTAATATATTATTTTGCCTTACTTTTACTGACACATTACTTTTACATTGGCTTTAAAATAATTTAATGATTTAATTTTATTCTTTTTTAAGTGCAACTTATAACATCCAAGTGAAAGATATAACACCAACATGTCAGAATTTATTTATTTTTTTTAATTAAAAAACAGAATCACTGAGTTGGACAAAGGATCACCCCCCTCCTAAAAATGACTTGTAAACTCAATAAGGTGTAGATAATCACCTTCTCAATGGCACACAAAGCCATTTGACTTTCAACTGTGATCATTTTGATTAGCTCAGCATGAAAAGACCTTTTCTGGAGCATTTTGTAGTGCAATTGAAGCAAATAATCAACTATGGTTGGCAAGGCACTGTCGAAAGATCTCCGGGATAAAGTTGTGGACAGGCACAAGTCAGGAGATGGATACAAAAATTTTTTTCAAAGGTTTTATCAATGCCTAGAAGCACAGTGAAGTCTATTATTAAGAAGTGGAAGGTATTTGGTACAACACAGATCCTCCCTGGATCAGGACGTCTCTCCAAGCTGGATGAAAGAGCCAGGAGGAAACTGGTCAGAGCGGCTACCAAGAGGCCTACAGCAACTCTGAAGCAGTTGCGGGAATTTATGACAAAGAGTGGTCATTGTGTGCATGTGACAACAATATCACAAATTCTCCACAAATGTGGCTTGTATGGGAGGGTTGCAAGAAAAAAGCCACCCACGACTGAGCTTTGCCAAAATGCACCTTGAAGATTCTGAGGCCACATGGAAAAAGGTGTTATGGTCAGATGAGACTAAAATTGAATTATTTGGCCTCAACACCAAACGATATGTCTGGCAGAAATCCAATACAGCTCACCATCCAAATAACACCATTCCTACAGTAAAGCATGGAGGTGGTAATATCCTGTTATGGGGGTGTTTCTCTGCAGCAGGGACTGGAGCACTTGTCAGGATAGAAGGAAAATGGATGGGGCAAAATACCATCAAATTTTTGAGGAAAATCTGCTGCCCTCTGCCAGAAAGTTGTCAATGGGAAGAAGGTTTACCTTCCAACACGACAATGACCCAAAGCACACAGCAAAACTGACCACACAGTGGTTGAAGGAGAAAAAGGTGAATGTCCTTGCATGGCCTAGTCAGAGTCCAGACTTAAACCACATTGAAAATCTGTGGAATGACTTGAAGACTGCAGTCCACAAACGGTCACCATCAAATTTAACTGAACTTGAGCAGTTCTGTAAAGAAGAGTGGGCAAATATTGCAAAGTCTAGATGTGCAAAGTTAGTAGAGACATATCCCAACAGACTAAAGGCTGTAATTAAAAAAATAAGGCAAATTAAAGCAAGGGGGTGATCCTTTTTCCAACTCAGTGATTCTGTTTTTTCATCTTTTTTTTTTTTTCTGACATGTTGGTGTTATATCTTTCACTTGGATGTTATAAGTTGCACTGAGTAAATACAGCTGGATAAAACAAAAACTGTGTCCGTCTTCATTTCAGGCTGAAAAGCAACAAAATGTGATTATTTTAAAGGGGGTGATGCTTTTCTATACCCACTGTATATTATTATGTTATTTTTATGTGACCGTTATTGTTTATTGCATTTATTATTTACCTACTTTACTATTTTATCATTGACTGATGTTTGAAAGATGCTGAATAAACAATGTTATAGCTATCGTATTTAATGTCATTATTTTGTAGCTGACAGTGCTAACAGCTAATATTCTAAAACTTTACAAACTAGACAACGTTTTCAAACAGTCACAACAAAGATAGCTAATATTTACAAACAAAAAAAAAAAAGTCTCAAAAGACCTAACCAGTGTTTACATTTATTCAAGCTAGGTAATGTTTAAAATGTTCACAGGCTAGCTAATGTATAAAAAATGTTCAGAATTACAACTAGCTTACATTTGAAAATAGTCACAATAATGCTAGCTAGCTACTATTTGAGAAAGTTCTCAAGGTAGCTAATGTTTAAGAATGTTCTCAATGTTTATAATTTTTCACAAGCTAGCTAATGTTTGAAAATGTTCAGAAACCTAGATAATGTTTGAAAATAAAACTAGCTAGTTAAGATTTTAAAAAGTACACAAAATAATGTTTACACTGTTAGAAAATTAGCTAATATTTAAAAACAGTCACATTAAAACTAGCAAACCTCATTCACATCAAATCTAGCTGAATAACATTTGAAGTGTTCCCACGCCAGCTATTTAAAAACACCCGACAATATTTACATAGCATCTGAAAATGGCTAGCAAAGTTGTTTTTAAAAACTTTCAGAAAACTCGCTGAAAGCAGTTGAAAGCTGTCTCAACAAAGCTAGCTAGATAACATTTGAAAACGTTCACAATCTAGTCAATCTTTAAACACACTCACAACAAAGCTAGCTAATGTTTAAATAAATGTATTAATAAATTCACTACAAAGCTATGTGACATTTGGAATGTTTGATATGAAACGATATGACTCTTTATGAGTTTTGTTTTTTTTATGTACATGGACATGAAAAGAGGAAGGAAACATCTCTGTTCAAATGATAGCATACACCTGATTTTCATCCCCTAATGTGAAGACTAGAAAGTTCTCAGACTGAAAATAAAGATATTTCAAATCTGCATGTACATGCAAGAAGATGGCTGAGTAGTGACCAAGAGCAAGGGTTAAAGAAGGATGCTAGCATAAACGTGTTAGCATGCCTACTCTCTCTTTCCCTGACCCTAGACTATTAAAGACTAGCTAAAGCATTAACATAGGGCTAATGAAACCAAAAGATATCTGTGCTAGCCTACCAAACTTAAAAGTGCTAGCATAGCATACTAAATCTCCCCTCTGCATGCTAGCATGATGTCTCACAGATGAAATTCTCGTGTGATAATTACATCCAGCTCTCTATAAGCCTTTTTGTAATGGAACTCAATCAGTCGATGCAGAGTGTTTGCTCAGAACCAAGTGGAAGGATCCGGACGGTGACATTTGGGCCTCAGCGTCACGCTTGATTTCATTATCACCAAAGAGGAAAAGCAAATTTGCCTTATGAGAAGCAATTATGCCACAGCTGACTGGCACTTTTGTGTGGCAGCGACTGAAGGTGAAATGTCGTCTGGGGTTTTTTTCCCCTCTTGCCGCCTGTTCCTAGAAAATGTGATGGGTGTTACTGGCTATTTCCGGGCAACATGTTCAGCATATTTAGCATTATTAGCATAACGTGCCACAAGACTTTTTTTTGCGAGGCTTGTTCAGTACTGAGTTAAGAGGATGTAATGAAGCAGAGGGAAAAGCATTGCTCTCTCATCCACATGTCTCATGTGACTACAGAAGATTAGCATTATATTAAAGGGAACAAGACCTAAAGAAGTACAGCTAAGCTTGCTTAAGGGGCTTGATGACCTTTAGTGACCCCATGTCACCTGCCATGACTGTAGTAACTCAATCACAAGTCACCTTAATGTTGCTTACTGAGGGAACATAGAGATGAGGTAACATAGGGCTCTAGGAGAATATTCCCTGGAAATACGACATCTTGTAAACAGTTGTTCCCTGGTCATGGAAACATAGGGCCTGGGAATATAGACCCCTAGGTACAGTATAGAGTCTTTTTTATATGGGCATCAAGGACCATAGGATCCTGGAAATATTGGGTCTTCAAAACATAGGCTATTTGAAAACTTAGAGTCATGGGAATATATGCCACTCTGAAAATAAGGTCTTGGTAATACAAGCCCCTGGAAATATACTGCCTTGGAAAGAAATGGTCTGGGAATATAGACCTTGGCTACACAGGGCCATGGGAATATAGAGTTTTACAAACCTAGGGACCTGGGAATATACAACCTGTGAATACAATCCCAGGAACATCGGGACATGGGAATATTGAGCCCTGGAAATACAAGGTTTTTGGGAGCTTAGGGCCCTGTGAAAGTATGTGAACCTCTAGGATTAGCAGTTAATTTGAAGGTGAAATTAGAGTCAGGTGTTCACAATCAATGGGATGACAAGTGTGAGTGAGTGCCCTCTTGTATTTAAAGAGCAGGGATCTATCAAAGTCTGATCTTCACAACACATGTTTGTGGAAGTGTATCATGGCATGAACAAAACAGATTTCTGAGGAACTCAGAAAAAGAGTTGTTGATGCCCATTAGGCTGGAAAAGGTTACAAAACCATCTCTAAAGAGTTTGGACTCCACCAATTCACAGTCAGACAGATCGTGTACAAATGGAGGAAAATCAAGACCATTGTTACCCTCCCCAGGAGTGGTCGGCCAACAAACATCACCCCAAGAGCAAGACATGTAATAGTCCACAAGGTCACAAAGGATCCCAGGGTAACTTCTAAGCAATTAAAGGCCTCTCTCACATTCTCTCACAATGTTAATGTTCATGAGTACACCATCAGGAGAACATTGAACGACACTGGTGTGCATGGCAGGGTTGCAAGAAGAAAACCACTGCTCTCCATAAAGAACATTGCTGCCTGTCTGCAGTTTGCTAAACTCACTTGGACAAGCAGGGTTATGCAGCAAGACAACTACCCTAAGCACACAAGTCATTCTACCGAAGAATGGTTAAAGAAAAATAAAGTTGATGTTTTGGAATGGCCAAGTCAAAGTCTACTTTATCTACGTTTAAGACTTGTATGAAAATCTGATGATGTTTTAGGTCATATTTATGCAGAAATGTAGAAAATTCTAAAGGGTTCACAAACATTCAAGCACTGCTGTAGGATCTTGACAATATAGGATTTTTGAAACGTAGGGCCCTGTAAAAATAGGGTCTTTGGAAATTTAAAACTGTGGAAATATAAGGCCTTGAAAACCTTGGGTACTGGAAATAGATGATCTAGGGAATATAGACCCCTAGGAAAATGGTTTTAAGTATGTGCCAAAAGTATGTGGCCAAAAGTATGTGGACACCTGACCATTGAACATCCCATTCCAAAACCATGGGCATTAATATGGATTTTACCCATTTTGCAGCTATAACAGCATCCACTCTTCTATGAAAGCTTTTCACTAGATTTTGTAATGTGGCTGTAAGAATTTGCCCATTCAGCCACATGAGCACAAGAAGTTGAGCAATAATGTTGGGTGAGGAGGCTTGGTGTGATGTAGGTGTTCAGTCGAGTTGAGGTCAGGTCTCTGTGCAGGTCATTCAAGTTCTTCCACCCCAACCTTGGCAAACCATGTCTTCATGGAGCTCACTTTTTTGCACAGGGGTATTGTCATGCTGGAACAGGTTTAGGCCTCTTAGCTCCAGTGAAAGGAAATCTTAATGCTACAGCATACAAAGACATTCTAGACAAAATGTCTGTTTCCAACTTTGTGGTAACAGTTTGGGGAAGAACCACATATGATGTTATAGTGTCCATATACTTTTGGCCATATAGTATACATGAGCCCATAAGAACATAGGAGTTTAGAAATATAAGATGTTTCAAACCTAGGGCCCTGTGAATATGGGAATCCCTGGGAATCTGGGCTCAAGGAAAAACAGGGTCTTGGAAAACTAGGGCTCTAGGCATATAAGCCCTTAGGAACATAGGATCTTATGTACATTAAACCCTGGAAATATGGGCACCTAGAAACCTGGAGCACTGGGAATGTGGGGACTTGGGAACCTAGGGTACTGGGAATATGTGGACTTGGAAACCTAGGGTACTGGGAGTATGTGGACTTGGAAACCTGGGGCACTGGGAATATGGTGACTTGGGAACTTAGGGCACTGGGAATATGGTGACTTGGGAATGTAGGGCACTGGGAATATGGGTACTTGGAAACGTAGGGCACTGGGAATATGGTGACTTGGGAACCTAGGGCACTTGGAAACCTGGGGCACTAGGAATATGGGGACTCAGGAACCTAGGGCACTGAGAATATGGTGAATTGGAAACCTGGGGCACTGGGAATATGGGGATCTGGGAACCTAGTGCACTGGGAATGTGGGGCCTTGGGAACCTAGGGCACTAGGAATATATTATAGATGTGTTTCCTAAATGTACGCTGTTATGGTTAGCATGCTAACGGCTCTAATCTAGTCACTCAAAACATTCATGCCTTTAGGATACACACTGAAAAGGCTCACTATAGAATAAACATTATAGGGTCTGAATACAAAAGATTACACACACACACACACACACACTCACACACAGATAAATCCTGATACACAGACTGAGGTAAACACATTTCAGATGGATTTTGGTTTTAGTGTGTAATTCCCCGGCAGCTCGTCTCTCGTCTCCCGCATGGCTGCAAACAAACACAAACATCTCATCACATAAAACCACATTTCCATACCTACTGAGGCTCAGTGTGTTTGGAGTGTTTGTAGCTGTCCTTTAGCAGTGTGTGTGCGAAATGAGATGCAGTTTGGTGTGCTGATGTTTATGTGAACACTGAGGCTTTCTGAAAGCTCTAACTTCTCTAAACAAACCCTAAAATGTTGCTGCTGTCATTATGGCTGCCATCATGAACATGTCGTCAGTCAAAAGTAATAAAACAGTAATATGAATTTTAATTTACCTTAAGTTTTATGATGAACTGCGATCGATTGATGATTGTTGAAAACTCCACTCCACAGTGCTGTGGCCTTTTCTAAGACTGATGTGACCTCCTTGCTGGGTTTGATATCAGCCCCAATGGAATGATTTGAGCCGATTCTTTAAGCAGCCGAGAATTTCCTGATATTGGGTTGTGGAAAATTCAGTACCTCCGCTTGGATCATCGATAACGCTCACCGTCTCAGAGCTTTTTTACACACTGCTGCAGCTAATTATCTACAGTCGAGATCATTGATGAGAGTTTTTTTTTTTGTTTCTGAAACGGTGTAGATAGAGGACACAGCTGCGGCTCCATAGCAGGCAGGAGCAAACATAAAATGTTTAATTAGCGTGTGTATAGCTGAAGATACAATGTACAAATAGGGAAAAACGTATTCAGATGCATAGCATACATAGGAAATGCTCATGTCGTTCATTTATTGTACAAATTAATACATCCATATACAGATGAGTGCAAAAGTTTGCAACCCTACATGGTTTGTGGGCAAAAAAAGAACATTTATTGTTACATCAACATTTAAGTCGAGAAAGTTTCTCGTATTCAGAGTCAGCTTAAGCACCTGCTTAGGTCAATTTTTCTGGGCTCTTCATTCAGATTATTAAAATCGCCTATGTGTAGTTCACGCCTCCGGGGTTGCCAGAATTTTCTTGAGAAGCATCCAAGTCTGTGTTTTTCAACAGTGTCCAGAGCACCACCTTTAAACCTGAAAAATTATAATATATTATTATTTTTTTGTTTCATGAATAGTCCTACTAATTGTAATTATCACATTATTCACTGGGTTTAATTTAACAACGTGGCTTCCACACCGATTATAGAATAGCACTTGATCCAGCATTTTATTTTGCATTTTATTTTTTATATATTGTGCTCTGACAGCTGCTTGTGTGCACAGCTTAATGCAGCCACATGAAATCATAATGGGTGAGCAGGATATAGTCTATTTTTTAACTCACTATTTTGACAAATGAATAAAATACTGTCGATGTTTTTGTTAATTTACTGTGCTCTACTGTAAAGAAAACATGCCCTGAGTTTGAAGAATAGTTCATTAGTAAGTTAGTTAATAGTTAATTCATAATTTTATTGATAAAACAAATTCAGTTCTCGTGTAGGCGACTAACCCTAACCCTAGCATCTTATACCAGCTCCAACCACAAGGGTCAGGTGGTTTTTTTTTTTTTTTTACACATACAACTTCAGAGTTTCTAGCTAATAACTATTATATAAATGATTGATGATGCTAGTGTGCTAAATGCTAGCGTGCTAAATATTTAGGGTCTGGCACTGAAGACTGTGGAACTGTGGATTGATCTAAAGTCTAATGGTGTCTAAAGGACTACGGTCACCATCTCTTTCTCCATCCCACCTCCACCTAGTGTGTTTCAGAAAGCCATGAATCTGAGCTCGCAAAGTGCCGCGTACACTCTTTACTACTCCAGCAGTACTATGGAGTACATCCCTCTGGATTGATCATCTCACATACAGGCACAGTGACAAATTTACAGTGCAGGATTCATGGTTTTTAGATTACCTACAGCCAGGAGATGGAGTACTGGCAGATACGGGAGCAGTGCAGAGTGAGCTTGGTGATTTCAGCCTTCATAGGTGTTTTAACTCATGCAGAGAGGGCAATCGCATGATGGAAAGTAAACTGTGTCCTTCACCGTCATCTCCTGAGCAGATAAAACGCTGCCCGTCTGAGTAACATCTGCTCAACGGTGGTCCCTTTCCACTGATGGACGGGGTAGAGGGGCGCCAATACATTGTGCTGAGCAACAGATGGGCTACAGTCGGCAATTCTACACATACAGCGGGTAATGGCTAAAGTTTGCGTCGTACTGATAACCTGAAAGATAAGAATGAAACAGAAAATGCAGTAAGAATCATGAACCTTGAAGTTGTATTGCTCAGAAGTTGATTATTTTCCTAGAACAGCACTATCAGAAGTGTTTTATTCCTCTTATACCACAGCAGTTTGCACTGTAGTTGCATTTTATGTTGTTGAACGTCTACAGGACAAGTTCCTCTTCTCACTTACGTTATAGCAGCCGTATGAATGAATAAATGAACCATATTATTATCATTAAGACTGCTCTGTACTCGCCAACCCTCCGGAACGTTCTGATATTCCCCACGAGCAGAAGCAGACGTGTTGCCTCGTCTCCCAAAACACGTCAGGACTGATTGATTGCTGTGATGATTGGTGAGTGGATAAGAGGGAGGAATTGTCATGAGAATAGATAGACAGCTGGGTGAGTTTTATCACAAAAGGATTTAGCCTTGGTGCTCGCCACACACACACACACACACACACACACACAAACACACAACCACACCATCCTATCCGAGTATGTATCATGTTTGAATTTCTCTTTGTCAGGTGCTTTAGTCCGCCTGGATGATTTTAACACAGGGCCATGTTTTGAAAGTGTCGTAAATTACAATTTCAGCTCCTAAAATCTTTAACATGGATTAACGTCTCAACAAATAAACACGTATAGGTCTATTACCGACTAATTTACGAGCAACTAATGAGCCAATTAGCGACTGCTTTAAGAGAGTGTGTGTTAGCCAAGCTGCTGTCAGCAGTGGAGAATTAGCAGGGCCACAGCACACAAGGTAAGGTTTACACAATATATAAGGAATAAAGCACTGTGTGTCATGCTGTTATAGGAAAATAATCAATGAGAGAGTTGGATATCTTCAACTCAGATGAAGTTTTCTGTAAGGAGACGTTTATGTAACATTTATGTAAGGAGTCTCCAGTGTGGGAAAACTTAAAATTACAGCTTTACACTGGAGACTCCTTCCATAAACTTGTCACCTGAGGCTGGTGAGGAGTCTACTCTTTATAGCTGTTATAACATAAGTGATGACTTGTTTTCTCCAAACATTAAATGTAATAAAACTGCAAATAAATAAATAAACAAACAAACAAACAAACAAATAAATAAATAAAGCATGGCGTCTCAATCTTTACCAAATAAAACAATTGCTGGCAAATAAACCACTTCAGGATATGCTCTTATAGGAAAATAATAAACTTTGGGGTGCTAACTCTGCTTCATCACACCGCTCTGTCCTTGATTATTTTCCACTAAACGCATGTCAATGAATATTTTACTTCTACCATAACAGTGCAGCAGTCATGTGAGGACTCAAAGAAACAGTTACAGTGACTGTTACAGATATAACTGAATCACTGTCACACTGATTTATCATCACTAAACTATTAACGGCTCCGAATTTGCTCGTTATTTCCTGCTTATTGATGATACATTGATGATCAGACCTCAGTCTGATTGGTTCTGAAGCCTGTGGGTCGAGAAGCTGAAACCTAGAGTACTGAATATCATTAAACAGCGTTCGATATGGAGCGTTCACTCAGCGGGAGGGTGTGATGTGAGGTGAGAGGGTGCATACTCACACCATGAATTCTGAAAGAGAGATAGAGATTATTGTCTAATTTCCCCTCAGGATCCATAAAGTCTACTCTTATCTTATTTAAATAAATAAATAAACATATATATTCTACTGTGACCTCTGACCCTAGTGCTCAGCTTTAAATCTGTACACATTTCCACTTCAGTTCACTGTGAGACACAAACTGTTTTGTGTTCATCCTAAAAATAAACAGATATGAAGTGTGTAATTTTCCTAAATGAAAGAAATGATTACTCAGCAGAACTCCATCTTGCTTAACATATCTCCCTCTTGTCCACTTTCTCTCTCCTATACTTTAAAAACTGTGCTGCAGTGACACACAGAAATGACTCTCTGGGGTCTGAGAGGCCACGCCTCCTTCATTGACACTGACACAGAAGGCCACACCCCCTCACTGAGACTGAGAAACCACACCTGATTCACTGACAGAGAAAGGCCACACCTCCTTCACTGAGACTGAGAGGCCACACCTTCTTCACTGACACAGAAAGGCCACACCTCCTTCACTGAGACTGAGAGGCCACACCTTCTTCACTGACACAGAAAGGCCACACCTCCTTCACTGAGACTGAGAGGCCACACCTCTTTCACTGAGACTGAGAGACCACACCTCCTTCACTAAGACTGAGAGGCCACATCTCCTTCACTGAGACTGAGAGGCCACACCTCCTTCACTCAGACTGAGAGTCCACATCTCCTTCACTAACACACACAGGCCATGCCTCCTTCACTAAGACTGAGATGCCACACCTCTTTCACTGAGACTGAGAGATCACATCTCCTTCAGTAAAACTGAGAGGCCACACCTCCTGCACTAAGACTGAGAGGCCACACCTCCTTCACTGACACAGAAAGGCCGCACCTCCTTCACTGAGACTGAGAGGCCACAGCTTTACTGAGACTGAGAGGCCACAGCTTTACTGAGACTGAGAGGCCACACCTTCTTCACTGACACAGAAAGGCCACACCTCCTTCACTGAGACTGAGAGGCCACACCTCCTTCACTAACACACAGAGGCCATACCTCCTACAATGCGACTGAGAGTCCACACGTCCTTCACTGACACAGAAAGGCCACACCTCCTTCACTGAGACTGAGAGGCCACAGCTTCACTGAGACTGAGAGGCCACACCTTCTTCACTGACACAGAAATGCCACACCTCCTTCACTGAGACTGAGAGGCCACACCTCCTTCACTAAGACTGAGAGGCCACACCTCTTTCACTGAGACTGAGAGACCACACCTCCTTCACTAAGACTGAGAGGCCACATCTCCTTCACTGAGACTGAGAGGCCACACCTCCTTCACTGACAGAAAGGCCACACCTCCTTCACTGACACAGAAAGGCCACACCTCCTTCACTGAGACTGAGAGTCCACACCTCCTTCACTGAGACTGAGAGGCCTCATCTGCTTCACTGACACAGAAAGGCCACACCTCCTTCACTGAGACTGAGAGGACACACCTCCTTCAATGAGACTGAGAGGCCACACCTCCTTCACTAACACACAGAGGCCATACCTCCTACAATGAGACTGAGAGGCCACACCTCCTTCACTGACACAGAAAGGCCATGCCTCCTTCACTGAGACTGAGAGGACACACCTCCTTCACTAAGACTGAGAGGACACAACTCCTTCACTAAGACTGAGAGGACATACCTCCTTCACTAAGACTGAGAGGCCACACCTCCTTCACTAAGACTGAGAGGACACACCTCTTTCACTAAGACTGAGAGGACACACCTCCTTCACTAAGACTGAGAGGACACACCTCCTTCACTAAGACTGAGAGGACACACCTCCTTCACTAAGACTGAGAGGCCACACCTCCTTCACTGAGACTGAGAGGACACACCTCCTTCACTAAGACTGAGAGGCCACACCTCCTTCACTAAGACTGAGAGGCCACACCTCCTTCACTGAGAAGGAATTCTGATGTGAAACTAGGCAACATCCTGATTTACCTCTAAGACAGAAAGAAAGATAAAACGTGTGTGTTTATACGGTATGTGTGAAACGGCTTTTCTCAGTTTGTGTGTGTGTGTGTGTGTGTGTGTGTGTGTGTGTGTGTGTGTGTGTGTGTGTGTGTGTGTGTGTGAGACGGGGTGGAAAAGCACCGTACCTCTGACTGACCTCATCCATCAGAGAGAGACACTCGCAGTGCTGGAGGATGGATGGCGAGGGTGACCCCGGGCTCCAGCTGGATCCTGACACACATGATGGATTTAGCGAGCATTAGCACTTGTTAGCTGAGGCGCCGTTACTCGTCCGAGACCGAGGTGATGTAATACGGCTTCACCCATGACGGGGGCAAAAAACAGCTCAGCCGTGGCTACAGGAGTAAAACACACTGACTCTCTGGAGCAGGATTAGAGTGAGGCAGTGTGTGTGTGTGTGTGTGTGTGTGTGTGTGTGTGTGTGTGTGTGTGTGTGTGTGTGTGCGTGTGCGGAAACACACAGTCCATCATTTCTGAAGGGAAGAAAGGAAGGGAAGGTTTTTGTCACCAAATATAGAGAATATAGAGAGATGGAGTATAGAGGTTTTCCTCCATCCATCACTTTCAGGGACATTTCTCAAATAAAGAGTTTAAAGCCCTGAACTAAACCAACCAGCTGAAAACAAATCAGTGGGTAAAAAGCAAACATACTTTCACTTAAAAAGCAAAGTGATTGTGTATTTCTTTTCCAGAGAATGAACTACTGATCCCATGAACGTCACAACCTTTGCAAATGATCACAAATAATAAATATTCCCTGTGAGTTATTTCATTCAGTTCTATTAGTAAATAAATATTATACTGTATATAATATGATATCTATAATATTCATATTAGAGTTTTCCTCCATCATGAGTCACATGCACAATCCTGACCCAACATTTTTGGATTTCCATCCATTTCCACACTCAGTCATGTGACAAGGTACCTTAACCTGATTCCTTCACCTTAGAAACCTTTTGTAATATTTATTCGAGGAATTGTTACAGATTTGCACAAACTCTATGCTCGTGTCTATTTTTTTATGTCACGGTTTCTCTCTCCCTGATTCACCTCATGGTTCCCATGGCAACACGTGCTTCTGTTCCCGTTTTCCCTGAATGTGTGCACCTTTTCCTTGTTTCCCAGTGTCTTTGCGAAGTCTTGTCATTCATTTGCGTCAACTCCGATCAATCAATTTAGTATTCATAAAGCACTATTAAAAACAAATACCGTTGACCAACGTGCTCTACTAATAAGACATAAATTACCATCAAAATCCAGTCAGACAGGCGCAAAGTCACACATGACACAAAAACAGAGCGTATACAGTAAAGCATCACATCACAAATTATAGGCCAGATCAAATAGAAATGTCTTTAGCTTAGATTTAAAAATGGGTAGTGTTGGGGCAGTTCTAATTTGAGTTGGTAGGCTGTTCCAAAGTTTAGGAGCGGCTACGGCGAATGCCCGGTCACCCCTAAACTTTAACCTAGATTTTGGAACAACTAAAAGGCTTTGATCGACAGACCTCTCACCGGGTGGTAATCTCCGAACCTTTGCTTTCCCTTGTTGTCAGTTCCATTTCTTTCACGAGTTATGGTTACCACAACAGTGCTAATTGGTACGAAGGTGCTGTTGAAGTTTTCTGTGAGGAGAGTGTAACATTTTATGTAACATTTATGGAAGGAATCTCCAGTGTCAGCGCTTTGTAACAGTCAGAGGTAAAGCTGTAACTCCTGACATCTTCAGGCACAGAGGAGTTTACGCTTCTTTGTGGTTTATCTGTAACATGACAAGCTGCGTTTTTCGCCTTTAAGAGAGAGAATAAAAAGAGGCTATAGAGGGAACGACTGTTTATAGCTGCTACGACATAAGTGAGAACAGGAAATATCAACTGTAACGATAACAGGAGGAAAAAAGTATGCCCTTAAATGTACTTTTGTCATTATTCAATACGGTCGTCTTCTTTTCCACAAACGAAGCCTTCACGCTGTCTAAAATCTCAACGATTCCCGAACGTGTGACACAAATGGCTTTTTTGACTGTAATTCTGTTGAATCAGTTCATTTAAGCAACGTAATTGTACAGACAAATCATACCGTTATGCTTAAGCACGTTAATTGGCAGTTTATTTTATATACACATTGGATATCTAGCTAGTTAAGATAATATAACCCCAGTAACTTTACATATCGGTTAATCACTCAGAATTGTTACAAATTTTGTTGCTTGTGTCCAAAAGTCTGCAGGACGTGGCGGAATTTGCCATTCTTTATCAACCATGAACTGTTGATCTGAACAAACTGCTGGTATTCTCTGCATGACCCTCTCTCTTCCTCTTCCTCTTCATCTCTGTCTCTCTGTGTGTCTCTCGGGAAGCGGTCCAGAGACACCGCGGGGCTCTTTCTTTTTCCGTCTGACAGCGAGGCCTCTTTGGTGGGACTGAAGTTTCAATCATCAATTTAGCAGAACTAATGGATGTACCTTCATCCTTTTCGCTGCTCTCTTTCCCCCCGAAGCTACTTCAGATTTCAGAAATCACATTAATGATGATTGGCAGCCGGAGCGGCTACGTATGCGCCGAAAACCTGTGCATTTGCATAAATCATGAGAAATCGCGTGACAATTTAACAGCTGCTCTCTGTAGGAGGCCTCCGTGGTAATGACTGATATTATTCACTGCAATCAGCAAAGTTTCTCGCTGTTATTTGAGTGAAAGAGCACAAGGTGTTAATAAGAGTGTAAAACTCGGCGTCTCCGAGTGTCTCAGTCCTGTCCGGCGAGAGAGAGAACGAGAGTGACGTCCTAACTCCAGAGTGGACATCTCTCTTCTTCTCAGCTCCTCCGACCCCCTGAGGGATTCGTGCCGGGAGACACGTCAGACACATCTCCTCTGCTCTTGGCATTTCTAATTTGAGGTTCTGGTTACAGGTGTCAGTCTGCCAATCCACCGCTCCTCCATTACACCAGCGCACAGTGCTGCGACATCGAAGAGAAATTGCTTATGTCTTAAGTCAAATTACAGCCGGGACATCGCAATTCAATCCAACTTCAGGAGGAAAAAAAGACCAGGAGCTTAAGGAACAGGGAATATATCAGAAGGCGTGCGACATCCACGATGAATGAAAATCCTCGACAAGATGGCTGCTGCTGAGAACGCCTTTGTCAAGTTAAATAGTTTTAAAAAGTTTTACGTTTGACGTCAACCATTAAAAGCCGAGTGGACAAACTCAGTTATCAAAATGTGTCTTATGTAAGAAATAAAACACTCCATGTGGTGCTGTTAGAGGAAAATAATCAATGATGGGACAATGTGCCCTGCTGGAAAAACAACAATAGAAACCCTCATAGAATTTGAAATGGTTTTAATGGGAATTGTATTGGTTTTAATGGAAGCTGTAACGGTCCCTGTGGGTCTCTACTGCTAATTTGTTGCCTTCTATTGGTGGCGTGTTATGTCTAGTGGATACCATTAAGGACTGGTAATGGAAATGGTTTTAATGGTTAGCTGATGGTTTGTAATGGTATTTGTAGTGGAAACCATTAAAATTTCTGTGATGGTTTCTACTGTTGTTTTTTTTTCAGCAGGGTGATGATGCGGAGTCACTGTTACAACCCTGAAGTTGAGTATTTTCCTGATTAAAGTGTTTTATTCCTCTTATTTTACAGCATTCACCAGCTATCACAATTTGTAGCTTATTAAAGAACAACACACGATACTTTTTTTGTCCGTTTATAGTTACATTTAATGTTCTGAAACATCCACTTTTGTTATAGCAGCTATAAAGAGTTGTTTCCGCGCCAGCCTCAGTTTTTATTCTCTCTTGGAGAAAAAAAACAAACAAACATGTTTTTTGTTTTCTTTCTTTTTTTAACCAATAAACCACAAAAAGTGTCCGCCCTGTACATGCCAGAAAAGTTCCAGCTTTACCTCTGACTGTCACAAAGCTCTGACACTGGAGACTCCTTCCATAAACGTTAAATAAACAGAACTTACAGAAAACTTCTTTACTGTTTAGATTTCATTTTTAAAAAGTATAAGACAGAATTTAGTACAGATCAGTACACGTGACCAATTTTACATGCTCACTAAAAGGGAAATAAATAAATAAATAAAAAAATTAAAAATCTATCTAAATTTGATCTATCTAAATTAAAATGAGTTTAAAGCTTTTGCCTCAGTGGCTCTCTGACCTGACAGTCCTGGGATTTGAACCTACAACCTGCTGATCACTAGCTTTAGCACTAGTACACTATGTGTTTGGATCAGTTTCTCTAATAAACATTAAACATCCTGTTTTAAAGACGTACATTATTTAATTTGTGCTTTTGGACAAGGAAATCCGAATCACTCACCGCTCGTGACACTGTTGCTAGGCAACTGGGGTAAGTGGACACTTTGAGAATTAGCTAGCGAACGATAAAGATTCTGCTAGCATGTTGGATTGTATGAAGACGATGTAAAGGTGCAGTAGGAATAGAGACGAGACCAGAATGTCAAGAACGTCAACGTTTTCCTCAGATGTGTTGGTAAATTACTAAAAAAAAAAAAAGCTCCATGTGAATAAAAATGCAACTGTAAATACACTTAGCATTGATGGCTAATCAGACGTCAGTGGCCATGTTTAAAAACATCAGTGTGGCTCAATATGCGTCATTATTGCTAAAGTAAATATTGTACTGTGTTAAAGTCAATCTGTTGAATGTATATATAGATAATACAATAATAAGTCACATGAACGAGATGATCCACAAAACACACACACACACACACACACACACGCATACACAGAGTACAAAGTATGGAGTACAGATGTAATGACAGAGAAAGGCTGAGTGATTGGGTGTACACGCTCTCCCACGCACAGAGGGATGATGGGAGCTTTTTGGCCCTCCAGTCTCCGATCTATTGTCAAGTCTCAGAGGCTCCTCGACTTCGCTATCGATTTTCTGATTAATGGAGGCCCTCTGTCATCGGCGTTCCGGGCTGCAGACATCATTTTAATGTGCGCATGATCAATAACTCCATCAGCGCTCAAAATCTCCGACGGTCAAACAGCAGGAAGCGCGGCCGTGCACGACACAACCCCGCCAGACACTGCACACTGTGTGTTAATAATATAAAATATCACTACAGGCCTGATCGACTCGGCTCCAAATGTCACAGCTCTTACTTAACCACTAAATGTCCAGCTATATTTCTCAAATAAAGTTCTCAAATGAGATTTTACCAAATACAGAACATTGAACTTCTCCACATTTTGTCGAACTAGAACCTGGACTCAACTGGTATTTTATGTCATGAATCTACGAATAAAAATCGTCCATAGGATTGAAATGGAGGGGAAATTATTTACAAATAATAAAAAAAAATTGGTTACACAGTACAGTGACAGTACAGGAATAATCATGCACTAATACCTGAATTAATACTTACTGAAATATGAACTAATGATGAGTTAAGGCATGTACTAATCACAAACTAATGAAAAGCTAACCTTAACTACGATATGAGTCTTATGAATTCATGTGTGAATAACGACCACCTTAAGTACGTTGGTACTAGTTTGGTTAATATATAAATTGACATATATAAAATCAAACATGCTGTATAAGAACACATCCGAATAAATGCGCATAATTCCAAATTGTTGATATAATTTGCCATATGCAGCTGCGTACACAAAACATCATTGGATGGCGCTGGATTACTAACAGTGGCCCAAAACATGAGCAAGAGCACAATAGAGAAATGGGTGACTGTTCATAATGATTTAAAACCGGGAGACCCGATTGACATAGACGCAGTAAAGCAGTCAAAATAAACACAGCAACTAAAACTAAGACTAAAACACCGGAAAATAATCTTATAGAACACTGGTTTTAAATGTTAATAGATAATAGCGTCTGCTAAATAATGAAATGTTACTGTATTAATTTCACACTTGTGGGTAAAGGAGCAGAGCCCCGGGCCCGAGACACCCAGAGCACGTACGAGTACTACAGTGGGATTTGAAGAGAAATGATGGAGAATGACGCAAAACAGGTTGAGACGAAATGAGTGGTGTTTATTGTTAGTGCGTCTTTCTACGTTCCATAAGGAGGATCAATGTCAGTTATGAAGGCAATCCAGCGCCATCCGAAGACGTTTTGTGTACGCAGCTGCATATGGCAAATTATATAAACAATTTCAAATCATGCACATTTAATTCATATTCGTTCTACGTGTTAATTAATATACAGTTGCAATCAAAATGATTCGACCCCCATTGCAAATCAGGTTTATTGTCAAAATGTACAGACTTTCAGCTGTTCGCGATGAACAAATCAAACGAAAGCGATTGAAATAGCTCGACACGACGACTGCTTCAAGTGGTTTCCCCAAATTCGACTGAAAATGCAACTTATAATGACGTCTCCGGGCTCTCAATTATTCGGCCCCATGAATAGAATCCCTCACAACAGCACAAATATGCAAAACAGGTGATGTCTCAAGCACACATGAAATACCTGAATTGGCTAGGGGCAGAAAATACATGAACTACCTGGACGGGGCAGAAAAAGGAAGCTATCAATCTATCAAGACTCGTTTAGTTTATAATTCATGTCGTTTTTTTAAGATCGTAAGTAACCCAGGCACTACTTTAGCGGTAGTTCTGGCTGTAACATGAATGAAAGTAACCGTTACAGAGTTAAGACAGCATGAGCATGAGATTTTTAAAGTTATCCGTGCACCTAGCTAACTTTACCATAAATGTAAAAACTCTCACAAATGAGCATACACACTGAGTTATCAGTATAACGATGTATTACTTATAACTGATGTATTACTGATGTATTGCTGTATAACTAGTAATCTGACTACTGGGTGTATTATTCAAAAATAATAATTTTTTTAACGGATGAATTAAAATCCATCAGACATTTGAAGCTTCTCTTAACCCTAACGATTTAATTGGACAGACGGAGAGCAAGGGGCTGTGGATTGCTTTTCCATTACCCACAATCCCTCTCTGTCCTCCAGTCTCATGGGACGAAAAACAGCAGTCGTTTTCAGAGGGAGGTGAGAGAATCCAGCACTTCCAGGAGGAATGTTAAGTCACTGGAAAGTCTTAAAATAGCAGCCAGGAGGAAAAAAAAGAATGAAAAAGGAAAAAAAAAAAAGATTCACATTCAGACCCGAAGGCTCCCAGACGATATTTCATACCTGGACCCTTGGAGGAACGCGTCACATTTAGAGAATTTAAAATATGTTCTTGTAGAGTGTGGTGATGAGGAGAGGGGGTGGGATGGTAATGAGCAGGAGGAATAATTTCAGGATGGTGGAAACCTTCACTTGTTATATATACACATGCCGTACCACACACCATATTTGGTATTCATTAATACTCCCATTACTATTTAACGTTTAGTATTTCAAAATTTGAGTTCATTCCGGTTACTCACTAAATTCCCCTTCGCTTCCAACCTGCTGTATTCCTATTGGCTCAGCTTGGTCATGTGACTAAACTAAATGACTGGTAATGGCAAACAACGAACAGCGAACAATGGCAAAGCAGTGTCGTTGGATTTAATTTAATTCCATAACAAATAAAATCAGAAATAAAGTACAAAATCTATCCCTGTATCCAAATCTTAACCTTAAACATCGTAAATGAGAACTGAGACGTGTAATTAGTTATAGCATTTAAAAATACCGACCATGTTAATGTCATTTTTTATTAAAGGGCTCTACTAATGACACCTGTATAAATAACAACAACTATTACATGAGGAATAAAAGACTCCATGTAATGCTGCTATAGGAAAATAATCAACAACAGTGTGTAGTTACTGTGACCACCACAAATAAGTTCATTATTTTATTTTTTTTTTATAACAGCATGTCCCAAAGTGTTTTATTCCTCTTATGAAATAACAATTCACCAAAAGTTACTTCCTGTTCTCACTTACATTATAGCAGCTGTGAATAATCATTCCCTCACCGGCCTCTCTCTTTAATCTCTCTTAAAAATGAAGAAGACAAAAAACGCAGCTTGTCATGTTACCAAGAAACCTCAAAAAGTGTAAACTCCGCTGTCCTGAAGATGTCGGAAAACTTAAACTCACAGCTTTCCCTCTGACTGTTACAAAGCGCTGACACTGGAGACTCCTTCCATAAATGCTACATAAACGTCTCCGTACAGAAAACTTCACCATATCAACTATTACGCACATTTTTATTCAGGTTATTATTAATAAAGCATCCGGCGTACAAGTCCCTATGAATGAGCTGTTGCTATGGAAACAATAACGTATCAGAAAGAGCGCATTCATATAAACCTGTGATTTGCACTGAGCTGCACTACTGTCAGAGCTGCTGTTATAAAAAATGAATCCCCGCCTTCTGACCAATCAGAATCCAGAATTCAGAATCCAGAAACAGTCCCACTGAAACGGTTACTACAGTAGAGTTAGTGACATCGCACACGGCAAATTATACATTTTTTTCATGAATATAACTTCTGACTTAAAATCTGAAAGCTTGTCAGGTAAAGATGGAAAGGAAGAAAGATGCCAGTTTCATCAGAAGCACCTTTAAGGGGAATGTACAAATCGTTGTGAGCTAACTAGCAAGCTAGCAGGCGTGCTATAAAGTGATCGTGGATTCTTCGGTATCTATTTCCACTAGCGGAGCAAAAATAAACAAAACATTTGGCCATATTATGTCTGAAATGTCAGTTAGCCGATATTAATTTCTTGTTTATAGAACTAGCAATCGCTGGTAAAATCGCACGAGCACGAGTGTGGTTATACTGAATATCAGCACAGCTGTGATTAGCTACGGCACTCGTCCTGCGGCCGAATCACAGCCGTGCTGATATTCAAACACACACGCACACGCACGCACGCACACACAGACAGACACACACACACACACACACACACACTATATTTTGGTAACAATGCTTTGACAAAAATTAATCTGCCATTTAAAACTGAGGGCGAAAATATACTTTACAGATAAAGCTCTTTGGAGAAATTTTGTAAAATAGCAAAATAATAGTTTTCTCCCTTTTCAACTTCTGGGTGAAAATTAGACTTTAAAATGCTAGAATTAAAATTCTGGATGTGAAACAAAAGAGAAACATATCTGCGAAACTAATAAACTGGTAACTCGGTGTGTGTTCATGATGATTACAACTCTGAAATTGTAACGCTCCTCCAAACATCTGTTATTCATTATTTTTTATTACATTACAGACTTATTATGCAGTGTATTATGAGTTGGGTGGTGTGAGAAAGATGCGTGTAGCTCGTTATGAGATACCTGACATTTTATCTCTTATTATTAACACAGAGCACAGAACATAGAGCAATATCTGTGATAAGGTGAAAACTTTATGAAAGTCTGTGTGTGTAATCTGAGAGCTTCTTATTCACTACGCTGTCAGAATGTAGTCTTAACGGTCATGGTAATATTAACGTTGTATATTGTGGTCAGATATAAATGCCACGGACTGCCATCTGCACCCGGCAATATATATATAAAACATATTCATATAAATCATATTTATGCATGAAACTTCTTCAAGTAGAAATTAAATGTGTGTAATATCAAGTCCATTAGCACTGTATGAAAAAAGATTCAAATTAGTAGCTGAGTAGTCAAGAGGGGCTCGGAGGATAAGCATTTTGTTTTTGACGAAAGGTAAGTGTTAAATATTGCTTTAAATGTTTGTGTTTTTTTTCTTATACACTCTTTAGCATGTAAGACTGCATCTATTAAACATTTTGGACATGAGACATGAGCAGATTATTCATAATCAAATGCTAATTTATTTACTATCATTATTAACTGGTTTGACGTGCTGCCTTTTATAAACAGTGTTTTTAAAATGTCATTTGATTCCTAACCCAACTATACAGCATGGGTGCTTGGTGTGTGTTTTATTTAACCAACAAGCTATGATGGGGGGTCAACACACAGGAAGACAATAGCAGGGTTTACACATAGATAAAACAACGGAGAACAGGTGAACACAATCGGGTAACAAACCAATCAAAGGACAGGGGATCACATGACAGGGGAGGAGACAGGACTAGAACAGAAATCAAAACAAACATGAGCACATGGTATTTGTCACCATGGGAACCGTGACCGGGACACCAACACATTAAAAATGTTCATTTTATAGCAATTATAAAGTCGAATATTTGTTTATTTGTTTATATTTTTTAGAAGAGGCATTTTCGCTCACTTATTGACTGAGTCTTGTTGAACCGCACATGCGTGAGAAGTCTAGTTAGCCAAATTTCAGTCTAGATAGCAAGCAGTGAGCGATACCAGGGACATTCTGTGACATACATGCGTCTGCTGCATTTGTTCACAAACAAGCTCACGTCTCTGCCATTTTGGGATAGTTGCAGAGAGACAGAGGTAGGTTAACTAAAGTTGTGTCATTTCATGTAGGTGTGTGTCCTTGCTTCAAATATTAACAAAGCTAATAACTTACACTAAAAAGGGGTGTGAGAGGGATGTACTGCGGCAAGAATGCGTTTGTAGCTACATACTGGCCGCAATTTATCTTGACTGTTAAGTTATTTATTTAGATAAATATGTGTTCTGCGTTTAATTAGTCAGCTAGCTATCTAACAATACCACAGCACCTCTTTTGAAACACAGGGCACTGCCCAAAACTCAAAATTACCTCGCGTCGTTCTTGAAATGTTGTTGACACTGTGCTATGCAGCCCATGGCATTCCGGCAAAACTAGCTTGCCTGGTTTTGTTTGTTTTGTTTTGTTCACCATGTAGTTGTGATTAGAGTTGCATTATATCACATATAATATATGATATTGGGCAAACATACTGTATATTTTGTATGCAGTAATAATGTGTAATGTATCATGCTAATGTCCAGTATACAGTGAAAGCTTCAGAAGTTTTTACAATAATATTTTATTACTTTATAATATTTTTACTTTATTTAATACTTATTTTATTTTAAGTGTATTTATTTGTTTATAAATTAGTGAATTTATTTGCTTATTTATTTATTTCATGTTTATATATATATATATATATGTATATATATATATATATATATATATATATATATATATATATATATATATATATATATATATTTGTTTGTTTGTTTGTTTGTTTGTTTGTTTGTTTATTTTTAATTAACATTTATAATAGTTTTCTAAATATTTTTAGATTCATTTTTAAGTATAAAAGTTAAATCTTTCTGATGTGCTGATTCCTGTCAGGGATCTCCCCCCTGTGCCGAGCACTGCTTGTAGAAGCGCTCAGCGTGCATATCAGATCACAGCACGGTTATTGCTTGTCTCCCTAATGTGTCATGATCACTCTCCCCTGTTTTCAGTGTGCCCTTGATTAGTTTGTGTATTTATAGGCCCTGTGTTTCCTTGTTCGGGTCAAAATAATGCTCAGTGTTTGCTGTCTGTCTTTACAAAGCCGTTTGTTTTTTGTTGTCCTTTTCCGGTTCTCGATCTTGTCTTGTTTTGTTCTCTAGTTTGTCTATTTTGGATTACTCCTGCTATAGCCTTTTGTACATTGCCTGACTGCCTGTTTCTCATACTCGATATTGACTCACATTTTGGATTTGTCTTGTTAATAAAACATTTAAACTGCACTTGCATCTGTCTTCACCTCCTGTTACATGACCGATTACTTTGCCTATAACAAGAATGCAGCAGGAGAGCGAGAGGAGTGTTACACCAGAATGACCATGCCGCCGTTTGATTTCATGAAATTTCACCAGCTACTATGAGAAGAGGAAGGCTGCAGATGGAGGAAGCACTCCAGCCTGAGGCCCACTGGGCAGCCTCCCCAGAGCTCACTCCAGAGGCTGACGGCACAGCCTCCCCTGCTGAGCACCAGCCAGAGGCCAACAGGCCGGCATCCCCTGCAGAGCTCCCTCCTGAAGCAGACAAGACAGCTTCCTCAGCTAAGCACAGTGTGGCCCTCCACGACCTGCTCACGCTAGAGGCTGACGATGTGACCTCCCAAGTCCAGCTCAAGCCTGAGGCCAACAATGTGGCCTCCCATGTCCAGGTCCTGTATGAGGCTCACAGTGTAGCCTCCCAAGTCCAGCTCAAGCCTGAGGCCAACGATGTGGCATCCCATGTCCAGGTCCTGTATGAGGCTCACAGTGTAGCCTCCCAAGTCCAGCTCAAGCCTGAGGCCAACGATGTGGCCTCCCATGTCCAGGTCCTGTATGAGGCTCACAGTGTAGCCTCCCAAGTCCAGTTTGAGCCTGAGGCCGACAGCGTGGCCTCCCAAGCCTTGTTCTCACCTTATGACCCAGGCGGGCCTACCCCAGCCCCGCCACCTGACCCCAGCGAGCCTGTCACCGACCCACCACCTGCTTCCCGCCAAAATGCCCCATGTCTGTTCCCTGGTTCCTCTGGGAAGAGTCAACATGTCGGACAATGCCTACTTCGGGACCTTGGGTTCTGCTTGGACATTTTACCCAAAGAGGTTGCACCGCCGGGGGTAGTACTTGTAGGCCTTTTGGGCAAAGCATCCTTTGAGGTGGGGGTGGGGGGTATGTCAGAGATTTCCCCCATGTGCCTTGTAGAACCACTCAGCATGCATATCAGATCTCTCCATGGGCATGCGCTTCCATGTTGTCATGTCTTTGTTTACCACATGTGTTTTTGTTTTGATTCATGTCCTGTCTCCTCCCCTGTCTTGTGATTGGTTATCTCCCTAATGTGTCTCCCTAATGTGTCATGACTACTCTCACCTGTTTTCAGTTTCCCCTTGATCAGATTGTGCATTTATAGCCCTCGTGTTTCCTTGTTCAGGGCGAAGAAATGTTTAGTGTTTTCCACCTGACTTTACCAAACCTTTTGTTTCATGCTCTCATTCACTGGTCCTCGATCTTGTTTTGTTCTTTCGTTTGTGTATTTTGGATTACCCCAGTCTATTGACTCACATTTTGGATTTGTCTGCTTGCCTAATTAATAAAATGCTTAAACTGTCCGTCTCCAACTCACACTGCATGACAATTCGATATATTATTCATTTTTCCTTTTTTTTTTTCCCTAAGTGTATCTGCCTTTTGACACTTGGATTTAAAAGTAACTGATGCTTTTGATCTCACAGTATTTTCCTCACTACCACTGAACACTAACTGCTGAGTGCTGACTCTGAGAGCTCGAGAGTTCAGGTCAGAATAAACACACGTCTTATTTATAAACCCGTTATGTAACATCTCTAACACACACACACACACACACACGCACACACACACACACACACACACACACACACACCAGTTTTATTTAACTGATTAAATAAAATCAGAGAGTAAGGGTGAGTTTCTGATTTTGAGGGAAAATGGGATCTGAAACATTTTCTCCTACTCTGGTCTGTGATCACAGCAGGTCTTCTGCTCCATCTGCAACCTGGCTGGCATTTCCATGGTAACCCATAACCTTTAAAATTAAGTACTTTCTCCTTAAAACTGAGCATCTGACAACGATTCATTCCCAGCAGCTGCTAAAGTAATTTTTTAAAATTATAATAAAAACAGCATATTTTCTTTTTTTCCCCCCAAGAGAGACAGAGATCTTCAATCTTTATTTCCATATTTTTGTTAGGTTTTTTTTTTATTTTTTTTTAAGATAGCATCATTGTGCTATAAATAGAGAGAGGTCAGAGGAACATAGCCAGATTGGTTTGAGCTGCCCGGAAGGATAAAGTAACTCAAATAATCACTCTTTACAACCCTGGTGAGCAGAAAAGCATCTCAGCATGCACAACACATCGAATCTTAAGGTGGATGGGCTACAACAGCAGAAGGCCACATCACATCAGGTTCCATTCCTGTCAGCCAAGAGCAAGACTCTGAGTCTATCATGAGCACAGACTCACCCAAACTGGACAGATAAAGACTGGAAAAGTTCAAGGTGATTATTTTTCTAATCTTCAACTGTCCAGCTAGGGTGAGTCTATGCTCATGTGGCAAAATCTGTTATGGTCTGATGGGACCAATGTCAAAAATTATTCCATAATTCCAAAAGGTTTGTTTGGTGCAAAAAAAAAAAAGCACGTTACCAAAAGAACACCATGTCCATGGTGAAACATGGTGGTGGCAGCATCGTGCTTTAGGGCTGCTTTTCTTCAGCCAGAACTGGGGCTTTTATGAAGCTGGAGGGAATCATGTATAGCTGCAAATACCAGAGCCGATTTTAGTGCAAAACCGCCAGGTGTCTGCTAGTAAGAGTTGTTTCAGCATGACAATGTCAAAACGTATCTAAATCAACAAAGGAATGGCTTATCCAAAAGAAGATCAATGTTTTTGAATGGTCTAGCCAGAGCCCAGACCTGAATCCAACAAAAAAAAATCTGTGGGGTGACCTGAAGCGGGCTGTGCACAGGAGATGCCCTTAGAATTTGATGGATCTAGAATATTGTTATAAGAAAGAGTGGGAAAATATTGCCAAGTCAAGATGTGCCACGCTGATAGACTCTTACCCAAAAAGACTGAGTGGTGTAATAAAATCAAAAGGTGCTTCAACAAAGTATTAGTTTAGGGGTGTGCACACTTATGCAGCCAGGTTATTGTAAGTTTTTTATTTTTCTATTTCCCAATAAAAGTTTCATGATTTTTAAAAGATATGATTTATCTTAGTGTCATTCTTTTACCTCACAAAAACCTGCCATTTTAACAGGGGTGTGTGAACTTTTTATATCCACTGTATGTTTTTCGGATGGTGGCTCAGTCGTCTGTGCCCTACCCCTCTATCCCTCCTCCACCATTTTGTGGTTTTAAAACCTTTCCCATGTCTTTGTGGCGACTTCGGCCTTTCACACTGACGCTCACACAGAGCAGCCAGAGGAAAGTAATGCAGCACATTTATTGGAGCTCTAAAGAATCAGGCCAACCTCCCGGACAGAGGGAGAAAGAAAAACACAGCGAGAGAGAGAGAGAGAGAGAGAGAGAGAGAGAGAGCTCTAATTTCTGCTTTAACAGGAATAAAATCATGCTGATAAATACACCTTAGCCGCAGCGCTTCTGAATTCTGGATTGGTCTGAAGGTGTTGATGAGTGCTCTATAACAGCAGCTCTGACAGTAGTGCAGCTGCAAATCACAGCTTTATATTAATGCGTTCGTTCTAATACATTATCGTTTCTATAGTAACAGCTCATTCGCGGTTCAGTGATGACATCACAAGCAGGACAGCGATGTTACTTAATGAGTTTAGAGATGTGGATTAGAGATGGAGTTGGGGATTTGAGCGTGACACTCCGTCTGAACATGTCACTACGCAAAATGTCTGTTCTGTCATAAACGAGTGCGTTAGAGGAGGAGGAGGAGGAGGAGGAGGAGGAGGAGGACAAAAAGCTCTTTTTAATCAGGATGAATGAGATGTGTTTTATTGGGAACATTTATCTGAGAGCAAGATTTGTTTTTCCAGCTGTGTGTGTGTGTTTGTGTGTGTGTGTGTGTGTGTGAAAGAGATAGAGCACGGACCTGCGTGGTGTTATTAACCGAGATCCAACCCGGACATTATTCCAGCAGCAGGCGTTTGTTGATTGGATATTGACGGTGTGTAATTACGCTCTCCAGCTCTGACTGACTCGTCTTTAGTGAGCATCTGATGAAGGCTTCGGCGAGCTGATTCACAGTAAACACTTCTGTACGGGTCCGGTGTCCGCCAAGGTCAAATCTCAGCACTCACACTCATTAACACTGTGTGTGTGTGTGTGTGTGTGTGTGTGTGTGCGCATGTGTATGCTTCTTTAGCTGTGTGTTTCAGCAGAGCTAGATTAAGTAAAGGTCAGCTGGAATGTTAATATGTTAATTGTGCACCGTATTCACTCGTTTAATAACAAGAAGGTAGTCGACTCATTATCTTTTCCATAGTTTCCAAAGCCAAAACCGATATTTAGGTTGTTTTATGTCAGCATTAACACACAACATGACACAAAGAACATTTCATTATCTTCCAAGTGTTTTATTCCTCTCATATCTCAGTTATTTCCAATTCATTTTTTTTATGAAATAAAGAATGACATATCACTCTTTTTATCTTTATATATTTATTATAGTTCCGTAAAATGGGTTAGTTCCCGTTCTCACTTACTTTCTAGCAGCTATAAACAGTCTCAGTTCCCTCAGCAGCCTCTTGAAGTGTAATGGCGTTTTACTCAACACGTAAAAAAATGAAGACTACATTAGAAATGATCTGATTGAACTTTTTGAGAGGTAGTGAAAGAGAGAGAAAGGAAAGAGAGGAATACAGAGAAAGAGGACGAGAAAGAACAAGTGGGGAAAGAGAAAAGCGACAGTATGAATGAGAGAAAAGGAAGTAAAAGAGAGAGAATAAATGGAAGAGGGAAAAAATAAAGAATTAGGGAATAAAGGAGGGAGAAAAGGAGAGAAAACCAGAAAGAATAATTGAGAGAAAGAATGAAAGAGAAAGAGAGAAAGAAAGGAGAAAAAGAATGAAAGCGGGGGGGGGGGATAATTCATAGCAAGAATGAAAGAGAAAAAAGAATAATTCGTAGACAGAATGAAGCAGGGAAGCAGGGAGACTGACAAATAATGAATCAAAGAAAAGACAAGGAGAAAGGAAGGAGTGGAAGACAGAGAAAAAAGAAAGTATGAAGGAATGAAAAAAGAAAGAGTGAAAAACAGAGAATAAGACTACAGTGAGAAAGTATGAGAAAAGAAGGAGAGAAAAACAAAAAGACACTGAATATGAGAGGAAAAAAGAAAGAATGAGAAAGAAAAGGAGAGAAAAACAGAAAGAATAATTGCCAGAACGAATGAAGGAGAAAGATAAGCAGAAAGACAGACAGAAATGATGAAAGAGAGAAAATAAGAACAAAAAACAGAGAGGACGAATGAGAGAAAAAGAAAAGAGAGAGACAGAGACAGAGACACACCCCGATATGGAGATGGAGGGATGGAAAGTGGGAAACGAGATCACTGGGATAAATTGATGTGTGTGGCACCAGGCGGGTGAAGGACCCACATCGATCAGTGTGTATCGATACCTCCACACACACACACACACACACACACACACACACACACACACACACACACACTTCTCTAACAGACTCTCTAAAAGAGTGTCAGCGTCAGATATTCTCTCCAAACACAACTGATCCACTCCACTGCAGTGTGTGGTTTGGGACGCACCCACAGTGGAATTATTATTTTGTTTATGTGGCCTACATAGGGAATAGGGTGTGTGGTTTGGGACGCACCCACAGTGGACCGATTATAGTGTTCACTGCGGGGCAGTGGTAGCTCAGGTGTTGGACTACTGATCGGAAGGTCATGAGTTCAAATCCCAACACTACCAAGCTGCCACTGTTGGGCCATTGAGCAAGGCCCCTAAACCTAAATTGCTCAGATGTATAAATGAAATAAACGTAAGTCGCTCTGGATAAGGGCGTCTACCAAATGCCGTAAATGTGTTCACATGGCCTATATAGTGCATAGGGTGTGTGGTTTGGGACACGACCACAAAGGGCTGACTCAGTACCTGTCTCAGTCTTTTTCCACTCTCTTCCTCTCTGTCCCTCCAGTGTGGTCATTGATTTTCTCGTTTTCCCGGCTGCTGTCAGCGGCTCTGTGCATTTTACCTCCACTACAGTACATCTTCATTATACAGCTACCAGATCAGTTCTATCTGTCTGCTCTATCTCTATCTCTCTGCTCCCTTGTTCCTCTCGCTGAATCTCAGGGGAATCAGTGCTTCAGGGTTTCCTGTTAATATGCAGGAGGTCATCAATTCTAATGGGTGCTTCAGAAAGATTCCCACTGATGGAGAAGGAGAATAGAGAACACAGACAGACAGAGAGACACAAAGACAGACTGACAAAGAGACCGACAGAATGATAGTGCAGACAGACTAGCAGACAGACAGATAGCACAGACAGACACTGTGGACAGACACTATAGACAGACAGACATTATCGGCAGACACTGTAGACAGACAGACACTATAAACAGACACTGTGGACAGACAGACACTATAGAGAGACAGACACTGTAGACAGACAGACACTATCGACAGACACTGTAGACAGACAGACACTGTGGACAGACACTATAGACAGACAGACATTATTGGGAGACACTGAAGACAGACAGACACTACAAACAGACACAGTGGACAGACAGACACTATAGACAGACAGACACTGTAGACAGACAGACACTGTGGACAGGCAGACACTATAAACAGACACTGTAGACAGACAGACACTATCGACAGACACTGTAGACAGACAGACACTGTGGACAGACAGACACTATAAACAGACACTGTAGACAGAAAGACACTATAGACAGACACTGTAGACAGACAGACACTGTGGACAGACAGACACTATAAACAGACACTGTAGACAGACAGATGCTATAGACAGACAGACACTGTAGACAGACAGACACTATCGACACACACTGTAGACAGACAGACACTGTGGACAGACAGACACTATAAACAGACACTGTAGACAGACAGACACTATCGACAGACACTGTAGACAGACAGACACTGTGGACAGACAGACACTATAAACAGACACTGTAGACAGAAAGACACTATAGACAGACACTGTAGACAGACAGACACTGTGGACAGACAGACACTATAAACAGACACTGTAGACAGACAGATGCTATAGACAGACAGACACTGTAGACAGACAGACACTATAAACAGACACTGTAGACAGACAGACACTGTAGACAGACACTGTAAATAGACAGATACAGTAGACAGACAGACACTGTAGACAGACAGACACTATAAACAGACACTGTAGACAGACAGACACTATAAACAGACACTGTAGACAAACACTGTAGACAGACACTGTAGACAGACAGACACTGTGGACAGACAGACACTATAAACAGACACTGTAGATAGACAGACGCTATAGACAGACAGACACTGTAGACAGACAGACACTATAAACAGACACTGTAGACAGACAGACACTGTAGACAGACAGACACTATAAACAGACACTGTACACAGACAGACACTGTGGACAGACAGACACTATAAACAGACACTGTAGACAGACAGACACTATTGGCAGACACTGTAGACAGACAGGCACTGTGGACAGACACTATAAACAGACACTGTAGACAGACAGACACTATAAACAGACACTGTAGACAGACAGACACTATAAACAGACACTGTAGACAGACAGACACTGTAGACAGACATTGTAAATAGACAGATACAGTAGACAGACAGACACTATAAACAGACACTGTAGACAGACAGACACTATAAACAGACACTGTAGACAGACAGACACTGTAGACAGACAGACACTATTGACAGACACTGTAAATAGACAGATACAGTAGACAGACAGACACTGTAGACAGACAGACACTATAAACAGACACTGTAGACAGACAAACACTGTAGACAGACACTATAAACAGACACTGTAGACAGACAGACACTATAGACAGACACTGTAGACAGACAGACACTATAAACAGACACTGTAGACAGACACTGTAAATAGACAGATACAGTAGACAGACAGACACTGTAGACAGACAGACACTATAGACAGACATTGTAGACAGACAGACATTGCAGGTAGGCATGGTAGACAGACAGACACTATAGACAGACACTGTAGACAGATACTGTGGGTAGACAGACAGACACTATCGGTAGACACTGTAGACAGACAGGCACTGTGGACAGACATTGTAGACAGACAGACATTGCAGATAGGCATGGTAGACAGACACTGTAGACAGACAGACACTGTAGACAGACAAACACTATAAACGGACACTGTAGACAGACAGACACTGTAGACAGACAAACACTATAAACAGACACTGTAGACAGACAGACACTATAAACAGACATTGTAGACAGACAAACACTATAAACAGACACTGTAGACAGACAGACACTATAAACAGACACTGTAGACAGACAGACACTGTGGATAGACAGACCCTGTAGACAGACAGACACTATAGACAAACATTGTAGACAGACACTGTAGACAGACATTGTAGATAAGCATTGTAGACAGATACTGTGGGTAGACAGACACCATAGACATACATTATAGACAAACAGACACAGTAGACCGACAGACAGACACAATAGACAGACAGACACAAAAAACACACTGTAGACAGACAGACATTGTAGACAGACAGGCATAATAGATGGACATTGTAGATAGACACTGTAGAGAGAAAAACAGACAGACAGATACAATAGACAGACCGACAGACACTATAAACAGAGGTACTGTAGGCAGACAGACAAACAGACGGAGATAATGTGGACCTGTAGACAATCAGACAAACATATAGGTGACTGAACAGGTGGGTGGTGAGCAGGCAGACAGACAGAATGACAGACAGGGCAGATAAAGAGGGAGACAGACAGTCTGTCTATCTACTATTAATTAAAAAGATGAGTCAGTATTTTTGAGTCAAGTTTTATATCATTATTATACATTTATAACACACTGTAATAATAATAATAATAATAATAATAATAATAATAATAATAATAATAATTATTATAATAATTATAATAATAGTGATGTGTAGAGAGAGGGTAGAGTCAGAGTGTTTGGTGTTAGTGAAGTTTGTAAAACACAAATAGAGCAGAAAGTGGAAGTGAATCAATAAGACTTTAATGAGCGATGGAGATTAAGCAGGCCCTCTGGACATTAATGTGTTTGTTAGACGAACAGTGCTGAATGAATTTTTTATGCTGTGCATTAAGTTTATGTAATGGAGGTGGTGTACCGGCTCAACGTGTTCTCACTCCTCCCTCTCTCTCGGTGTGTGTGTCTCGGGCCATGTGTTGAGGTGTACGGCTTCACTCTCTGGCTCTCATTAGCCGCTCAAAATGACTTAATTATTTAGGGGCCGAGGCGCTCGGACACATATGTTCCACTAAACACGCTCGGACGTTTGCGGTCCCAACAGGGTGAGCAGAAACAGCTGACCAGGCTAAAACCCAGCATGATTTTTTTCGAGGAAAGAGAGTGCAGGCAGAAATCCGGCGGTAATTACACTGTATAAACCTCCACACACTGCCATTAGAGTAAATCCAACTGGTCAGCGCTGACGTTAATAGCAGAAATGACACACAGCTGTATCAATCAAGCACACATTATAATAAGGGACGCCAGGTTAATACTCCAGATTTTATTCTGGTTTACACCTTCGGTTCATTGCACCTGCCTGTGACTGTGTGGAATATTTAATCAAAATAACAAGTATTGTTTTTAGTTTATGATTTCAAAAAAATATATTATTGTTGTAATGGCTCAGCACAAGCAGCATAATATAATTCACACAATTATATCCAGAAGAAATAAAACAATGGGCCTTCTCAGCCAGAGAACCCACAAGAAACTCTGGACCAAAATGTCTCCACTCAGGGAGCCATAAAACAAGGAATCCACCCCAGACACCCAGGAGCCACTTAAATCCAGCATATGCATCTGCCTTATCTCAACCAACACGGCAAGCGTTAAAGGCCTCCTTGACCCAGGGCTGAACCCTCTCGACCACAGAAACTGCTCTCAAATGCAGTGATTTAGGCCTTTTTGGGCCAGACCAGTAAGGCCAATAAATTGTGGAAGGAAGGAGAGACCTTTTTCGCTCAGTCACAAAGATTACACATTCCACAATTCCACACAAGGACTCACACACTCCACAATCGGTGCCTACCAGGAGCAACGACTGTGGGAATTAATACATCTTTGAACAACTGCAATCACCTATGTCCTACCATGTGTTGTTCTATTTTCGTCATGTGTATCACCTTTAAGTTGCCACTAATTATTTCATTTAATCATGTATTAGTGTAGTAGCCCTAGGAGGATCATTGTGTTTTAAATATTAGTAATGTACTTTAAGTATAGTCAAACATGTCTTGTTTGGTATGTATGTGTTCATTGAGTGATTTCCTAAATCATAAGCGTAAGGAAATTTGTGTAGATTGTTCTGATATGTACATGCAAGTTTCAGGACAAAGTTTAATAATCCACTCATCATTGAAGAGTGCAGAACCACTCATCCACATGGACAAGGGGCTGATTAGCATAATAGGTGGAGAATCTGGCTAACACCCCGCCCAAAGACAATATTGATTGGAGGAAGCACTCTGGGCTGGACTAGCCCAGAAAGTGTTAAAATCCTAAGAACACAAGTTTGAGGCGGTCACTTGCTTCGCTCTCTCTCGTGTCTCTTGCTTCTTGGCACGTTTTGAAGGACGGGGTCGGTGGAGGGTCTCCAGAGCCAATCAACGTCGGAGAGATCAGATCACGTTTACCTCGGCCTGGGGACCCAGCGAGAGCCGCCGCCTGCTTCTCAAACCTCCCGCCTTCATTCCACTCAGCATTCCGATTGGTCTTCCGAGACGCCTCTCACCGACCAGACCGCTGACGACACCACGACGTAACGAGGAAATCCCTTCAACACAGCTAAGGCAAGCGCAATACCCCAGAATCTAGCTAATCTGGTGTCTATAATAAGTTGAGCCCTTCTAAAGGAAGTGAAGATAAATTAATAAGTTGATGGTTCGTTCAGATCATGGTCTGTGAAATAGCATGCAACGCTAGAGACTCGGAACTTCATTCACCCTTCATCATCACCCGTTTATGTATGCGTGTGTGTGTGTGTGTGTGTGTTTTATATATTAGATTAGTTTCTGTGTCATAGAATAGTTCAATAAAGTCTCGTCTGTTCTTAAATACGTGTTCTTTTTGCTTACAAGTGTCTATTGCCTTGAATTGCGATTCTGCTACATGCTCTTAGAATAATGTGTCACTATGTTTAGGATATTATTGCCGGTGGCCACGGAGGTAATATCTAATGCATAATTGATGAATACACTAGTTTCAACTTATCGCTGGACGAATAGTTGATCAGTAATACTAAATTAGTCAAATTTCCCTTTACGAGCTGATCTGTTAATCTCTCTGACATCTTTGGAGGAGAATAAAGATAGCTCGATTTAACAACTAATTTTTACTTACGTAAAATGGTGGAGAATATATCAAATTAACCCAAACAGCTAATTTTCACTACATATTCTGTTAGATAAGGCGGGCACGCTTTAAAACTCTTGTCTCCTTTAAAACGGTGCTTTGAATCCAAGCGTGCGCTTTTCTATCATTTTTAAAGCTGATTCGCTACATATTTTGGTGGAGAATGCGGGCAATTCAATCTAGACTGTAAGCATTGAGTCACGTGTGTAACTTTTCTATTATTGTGGATAATAGATCAGAGACGGAAAGACGAGTCCGATGTGTGAATGTGTGACGTACACAATGTGTGCCGGTTTGCTGTGTGAATGGATGTGAAGTGATAGCCCGGTCTGCTTCTCTATTGTTAACCTGCAGGGAGTAATAATTAAAAGTGCCCCTGGTAGGACGAAGAAATCTCCTCTCAGTGTGGCAAGGATAAGGATATTGAGCGTGTTCCTCAAATTCTTCCTAAAAGGCCGTATGTATAGCTAAATTGATGCATTGTGTGTTCCAGTGTTGGTCAAACAGCTATCGTAATCATTAAAATTGCCTCTGTCAGAACGAAGAAATCTTCTCACAGTACGGTAAAAATAGAGAGTTGAGCGTGTTCCTCAGTCTCTTTTGAACGGCCTCGTGTTGTAGCTAAATGATGCCATTGCGTGTTCCAATGCCATTCCAATAGCTATTTTAATTCCCTGAGTTAACTATCAGAGCAGCGAGCTCGTGCTTGTCCTTTGTGTCCGCGCGCAGAGTAGCTTTGAGAGAGATACGCCTCTCAGTGCAACACTTTCAGTGTCCGAGCTGTGTTGAATGAAAGTTTGTTTAAAACGAGATCAAATTAAATTTTGATAAGTTTGTGTAACCAACAGCGTAAAAAAAAGGAAACCCTGTTGTGTTTGTGTGCCCAGTGAAGCTGGCACTGAATTTTAAGATCCTCCGAGATCGCATTTATTAGTTTATAAGTATTGAGTTAGCCGCAGGGAACCTGCAGATTAAACTGATCTCACGGTGAAAACCTGAGCTTTGAAGCGCCACGTCATAAAACGGGCTACAAATAGTGTTTATTTGTGTGAAATGCGCTGACATTTCCCAACATGCTATATTTGCATGCAGCAATTCATGATCGTGTGTTTTGCATTTGAAATTCCGTTGCAGCCAGTAAAGCGGAATAAATTCGTTTAACCAACAGCGAAAAAAACAAAAAACAAAAAACTGCTGTGTTTGTGTGTCCAGAGAAGCTAAGATCCACCGAGATCGCATTACTCGCAGTGTACCCGCTGCTTAAATAAGTTTATATCACTCTCAGCAAAGAGAGATTCTTAGCGCCACGCCCACTCGCAAGCTACAAGTAAGTGGTGTGTTATGTGCGTAGTGTTTAAATGCGCCGACGTTCATGCAAAGCGCTTGCGTGCAACACACAACGTACTAACTAACTGTGTTTGTGTAGATTGCCATAGCAACGAGTGAACCCGGAAGTCCTAGGAGACTCTTCCGTTGTAACTCCGAACTGCGCATGCGTAGTCATCCGACGCCATATTGTAAACAAACTCTCCGGTGTTGCTAAGCTACCCGAAGCAGTGTGTACATTGAGGCATACGCTAAAACGCCTCAAAGACTAGCAGTTAGCGATTAGCATGTTGTGACTTACAGCAGTTGGATACAGCTAACGTTTTGGGTACTGCTAAAGTGATTAACCCCTGTACTTCTCTTTCACTTTCTCGTTTCATTTACTTTCCTCACTTTTTACCATTTTCCCTCATTCTTCTAGAAGGGAGACACTTACCCACAATAATTTACTGTGTTAAATGTAAATTTAATAAAGCTATTAAATTTAACTGAAAACACTCTAAATTGTGGATGCTTCTCCATCAAGTTAAAACACGGTTATTTAACCTCTAAGGCCCTGCAATAGGATACACTACTAACCTTTCCTTTTTAATGAATTTCAAAGTAAATCAGAGATAACCCTCTTTTACTTTAAACTCATTCCAGGCATATAGTTGTACATCAACTGTAAATCAATACTCCTAGTTAAGCATAACTGCAGGAGAGCCTATCTGTGAACTCGATACACTCACTAACTGAGCTTTATCATACTCAGTCCCTTTCTGTCCTTTTCTACCTGCTTCTTTCTTAGCGATCACATTTCAGAGACCAAGCCTGTGTGAACCATCAACAGACTCTACAAAAAAAAAAGGGGAATAAGCCATAAGAGTTTAATCAATCCCTGCTTGATTTATACCAAATCTAATTTCTTCTGATTTTCAAATCTTTGAATTTCTTTCTAGTTTTCTTTTAACAGAAGAAGTTTCTTCCATCGAGAACAGCTTTGTTATTCCTTCTCTGTTTTCCCCTTTAGTCGTTTGTTTTGATTTGTGTTGCAGGAAGAAAGACTCCACCCACTAGTCATTCTCCCGCAGTGAGACCACAAGTCCTCAAAACACGCCACTAGAGGTTCACAATTACAATCACTTAAACAACATTTAGCTGTCCCACTACACTTAGGCTCCCATACATTGTAAAGATCTGTGTCAGTCTCTCCAACGCCAGGCTCCCCCACGACGTGCCAATATGCCTCACGTCACAGACCGCTTCGCCCACTGGGAAGACTTAGAGGCATGGCTGAGCAGTGCAACAGACCGCCTCACACCCAAGGTCTTCGAACTGTTATTAGTATTAATAGTAGTGACAATTCTAAGAAGACTCATAACCCATGATCAGCGACAGCATTCTAGTCACCAGGAGCAAAACCAAATCACCATCTGCCTAAGCCACATCCTCCTGGCCCAGCTGAAACTAAGTGACAAGCACATCACCTATCTTCAAGAGGAGATGACACGTGCCCAAAGATGCATAGACAAGCTGGAAGAGAAAGACCAGGACAAACCCAAAGGCTCACATGAAATGGAGCAAGAGGCAAACAAAGATATTGCAAAGCTCCAAGAAATGCTAGCAGCAGCCCTGAAAGAAAAGGATGAAGCAACAGCTGCCCAGAGAGACCTAGCGAACAATCTTCAATATACCAAGCAGCTACTGGAGAAAGCTACGTCTGAAATTAAGGACAAGAACACCAAAATCAAGGCCCTGGAAGCCCACCTGGAAAAGTCCAGCGACAGAATTGAAAGTCTGACACAACAGCTCGACCGCACCAGAGAAGAGGTCGACACAGTGACAGAAGAGCTCAAGCATGCCTACAAGCTGCAACCAGAGCCAAGAAAGGTGAGACACCTGCCAGCATCACCACGGCCCAGCAGAGCAGGGTCCCCCATGTACGGGTTGACACAAGAAACAAGGAGTGAGGGGGCAAAACACAGAGCCTTTCCAGCCCTCACGGAGGAATTTGTTCCGGCAGACAGAAGGAAAGGACCCATCCAGGCAGACCCCGAAGCTGCACATGGCTTGGACCTAAAAGACCTAAACTGTCTGGCCAGGAACATCAATAAATTCACACCGAATGCCATTGAAGGCTACGACATACAGACCTACCTAAAGGACATTGACTTCCACCTGGAAATGAGGCCTCAGGTGACCAACCGAGACAGGCTCTTTCTACTGAGGACGACATCCAGTTCAGAGGTGCGAAGTTTCCTTGACAGACAGCCGATCCACATCAGGTTAGATTATCATCTACTCTGTCAGGCACTGATTAAAGAATTTGCAGACCCAGAGTCTGAACATGGACTGTCAGCCGCCCTGGAAACCAAACAGGGTCGGCAAGAGCATCCCCAAGCCTACTACCACAGGCTCAGGCGAGCCTACTTTGGGGCACACAATGAGCTGGAACTGGAAGAGGACATGAACTTTAAAACCCTCTTCCTAAGGAACCTGCATCCTGGAGTAAGCCGTCACCTAGGTGTCATGGCCTGCCCTCGCACGATGACAATCCGACAGCTTCGTGACCTAACCCACCGGGCCTACAACAAACAAAAGATGGCCTCAAGGAAAGGTAATAAAATGTTCACAGTCCGCAACCACAGAACCCATGACCAAGAGCTGGCACTGGAAGACATTCAGCATCATGACAGCGCCAGACTCTCACCTGAAGAACGGTACCTCCATACCCGTGGCAACCACAAGAAATTAACCAGCCGCCAGAAATACAAGGGCAGTCGACGATGGAGCCCACCTCGGCACCGCTCAGAACAAGCCAAACCTGAGTATGCCCGAGAACAAGACACTCCATCCTCAGTTGACATGCAAGGACTGATCCAGCAACTGAAGGAGCTCCTCCAAAGAAATGAATACTCCAGGAAACATGAGGACATGCCAGAACTGCATCACTGGACCAACCTCTTGATATCATAGACAAGCTCACAACAGCCGCATACAGGATCAAGATCCACCATGGGCACAGAGAGCTGACCCTCAAATGGTTCCAGTGAAATCAGAAGCGCAAGAAAAGGGGGGGAGCTGAAACAGATTGACACAGTTCAGACCACTTATACACTAGACCACCCTAACATACATCTAAATCAACCACCATAAACACTTAAATCGACTCACACTAGTGTAAAGAAGTACACTCACATCAGCATAGGGAAACAATGCTGTTTATAATCAAGAGTTTTTCTTCTGCCGATCACTTCCACTATTATTGCTTTCTCTCGCTTTCCTCTTTTCTTGTAGGCCCAACGACCTAGAGAAAAAGGCTGACAAAAGCCAATAACCTTAGAATTAAAGTGTCATAAAGGTATTCTGTAGACATAAATAATTCACTTCCCGCACCAGTATTTAGCTAGTAATGGAGGTGTTGTCTTGATGCTTGTATGTGTGTGGCTGTTTGTGCTTGATGTTTTCCAGCGCTCGCTGATGTCCTTTCCTCCAACATCACCGACCGAAGGGGGGGATATGTAATGGCTCAGCACAAGCAGCATAATATAATTCACACAATTATATCCAGAAGAAATAAAACAATGGGCCTTCTCAGCCAGAGAACCCACAAGAAACTCTGGACCAAAATGTCTCCACTCAGGGAGCCATAAAACAAGGAATCCACCCCAGACACCCAGGAGCCACTTAAATCCAGCATATGCATCTGCCTTATCTCAACCAACACGGCAAGCGTTAAAGGCCTCCTTGACCCAGGGCTGAACCCTCTCGACCACAGAAACTGCTCTCAAATGCAGTGATTTAGGCCTTTTTGGGCCAGACCAGTAAGGCCAATAAATTGTAGAAGGAAGGAGAGACCTTTTCGCTCAGTCACAAAGATTACACATTCCACAATTCCACACAAGGACTCACACACTCCACAATCGGTGCCTACCAGGAGCAACGACTGTGGGAATTAATACATCTTTGAACAACTGCAATCACCTATGTCCTACCATGTGTTGTTCTATTTTCGTCATGTGTATCACCTTTAAGTTGCCACTAATTATTTCATTTAATCATGTATTAGTGTAGTAGCCCTAGGAGGATCATTGTGTTTTAAATATTAGTAATGTACTTTAAGTATAGTCAAACATGTCTTGTTTGGTATGTATGTGTTCATTGAGTGATTTCCTAAATCATAAGCGTAAGGAAATTTGTGTAGATTGTTCTGATATGTACATGCAAGTTTCAGGACAAAGTTTAATAATCCACTCATCATTGAAGAGTGCAGAACCACTCATCCACATGGACAAGGGGCTGATTAGCATAATAGGTGGAGAATCTGGCTAACACCCCGCCCAAAGACAATATTGATTGGAGGAAGCACTCTGGGCTGGACTAGCCCAGAAAGTGTTAAAATCCTAAGAACACAAGTTTGAGGCGGTCACTTGCTTCGCTCTCTCTCGTGTCTCTTGCTTCTTGGCACGTTTTGAAGGACGGGGTCGGTGGAGGGTCTCCAGAGCCAATCAACGTCGGAGAGATCAGATCACGTTTACCTCGGCCTGGGGACCCAGCGAGAGCCGCCGCCTGCTTTTCAAACCTCCCGCCTTCATTCCACTCAGCATTCCGATTGGTCTTCCGAGACGCCTCTCACCGACCAGACCGCTGACGACACCACGACGTAACGAGGAAATCCCTTCAACACAGCTAAGGCAAGCGCAATACCCCAGAATCTAGCTAATCTGGTGTCTATAATAAGTTGAGCCCTTCTAAAGGAAGTGAAGATAAATTAATAAGTTGATGGTTCGTTCAGATCATGGTCTGTGAAATAGCATGCAACGCTAGAGACTCGGAACTTCATTCACCCTTCATCATCACCCGTTTATGTATGCGTGTGTGTGTGTGTGTGTGTGTTTTATATATTAGATTAGTTTCTGTGTCATAGAATAGTTCAATAAAGTCTCGTCTGTTCTTAAATACGTGTTCTTTTTGCTTACAAGTGTCTATTGCCTTGAATTGCGATTCTGCTACATGCTCTTAGAATAATGTGTCACTATGTTTAGGATATTATTGCCGGTGGCCACGGAGGTAATATCTAATGCATAATTGATGAATACACTAGTTTCAACTTATCGCTGGACGAATAGTTGATCAGTAATACTAAATTAGTCAAATTTCCCTTTACGAGCTGATCTGTTAATCTCTCTGACATCTTTGGAGGAGAATAAAGATAGCTCGATTTAACAACTAATTTTTACTTACGTAAAATGGTGGAGAATATATCAAATTAACCCAAACAGCTAATTTTCACTACATATTCTGTTAGATAAGGCGGGCACGCTTTAAAACTCTTGTCTCCTTTAAAACGGTGCTTTGAATCCAAGCGTGCGCTTTTCTATCATTTTTAAAGCTGATTCGCTACATTGTACACGATGCAAAAGTGGTTAATGTCTATTTTCACATACATACAGTGGGGTCCAAAAGTCTGAGAGCACTAGTGAAAATGCTTCTATTTTCCCATTTTTATTTCGAATTATATTATCAACCTGAGTGAAAAGAAGAATCTTTATTTACATGAAATATTTACATGAATTTCAGAGTTTCTTAGTATATTGGTTCGTCCCTTTTTCGCTTTAATGACAGTGTGGCACTCGAGCTGGAATGGACTCAACAAGTTTGTCTAAAAACCTGTGATCCATTTTAGATCAAATCCATCGGAGTTCCAGCTGAGCAAAGGCTTCAGTAGAGTCTTACATTAATGCACTAATTCTAATACCTTAGCATTTCTATAGTAACAGCTCATTCACCGGGACATGCATGGCAGACGCATATAAAAAGTCATCAATATGGTGAAGTTTTCTGTAAGGAAATGTTTATTTCACATTGATGGAAGGAGTCTCCAGTGTCAGCAGAGGTAAAGCTGTAGCTATAAGTTTCCCAGAACTTGTTCCTTGGACGACGTTCCATTAAATGTAACTGCAAAATGATAAAAATGATAGTGTGTCATTCTATAATAGAACGCATTTTATATATATATATATATATATATATATATATATATATATATATATATATATATATATATATATATATATATATATATATATATATATATAAGAAGTGTAGCTGTGTTGATTTGATGTCACGTGCTGAACTTGGAGGAGCTCGGAGTTGAGTAGATCATCCCGAGTTCCATCCACTATAGGAATTGTGCTGTGACACAACATTAACACATTAAAACGCTAAATGAAATCATCGTTAATATATGACATATACCTCGATGCTGTAAATAACTGAGCTAGTAAAACCCCCACACACTGCTCACAGCAGATATATCGATGCTGAAGATGTTTAATGATATCCGATGGATTTGCAGATCAGCAGGTGATTCGAACTAAGTGCACTTGGACGCTGTCATCGTGAACCGAAGCTGTTTCACTCAGCACTTTCTTCACCATGGCTTTTCTCTTAATGGAAATCATGGATCTTGCCCAATACGTCTCCACCTGCTGCGCCGACAGCTAACGCTTCGCACACACAGACACACACACACACACCCATACCCACCCACACACACACACACACACACCCATACCCACCCACACACACACACACACACACACACACACACACACACACACTCAGCAGACCATACTGCCATCAATAAGCATTGATTCTGCTGCGTGTTTTTTGTGATTAAAATCTCTGAAAGCTTGCCAGTAGCCATTTTGAGCTAACACTAGCTAACATTACGCTATTATATTATGTAATTAAAACCAGATGCAAAAATGTAACATCTCTTAAAAAGTCATGATCAGCATCTCTATTGCTTTCAGTCAATAAGAACCCACTGTACTCTACTGTACTCTACAGTACTGGATATTAGTGATGGAGTCTGGTTAGAGTTAAGTGGATAAGTGGTGGAATAAACAGACTTCTTGGTAGTGGACTCGGACTTCACGACTCGATGAGCGAGATGCGAGTGAAAAAATACAGTGAGATCAATGACAACAACATCTGGTAGCTGTATGGAAACATTGCGTATTAATAACACCATCACATACGGAGTGTGTGCTACTAGATTTTGAGATGATAAATCAGGATTTTGAGATAATAAATAAGGATTTTGAGATAATAAATCAGAATTTTGATATAATAAATAAGGATTTTGAGATAAGTAGTCAGGCATTGAGATAATGAATCAGAATTTTTGAGATAATAAATAAGGATTTTTCGATAATAAATCAGGATTTTGAGACAAATAGTCAGGCATTGAGATGATAAATCAGAATCTTGAAATAATAAATCAGGATTTTGAGATAATAAATTAGGATTTTGAGATAATAAATCAGAATTTTGAGATAATAAATCAGAATTTTGAGATAATAAATAAGGATTTTGAGATAATAAATCAGAATTTTGAGATAATAAATCAGGATTTTGAGATAATAAATCAGGATTTTGAGATAATAAATAAGGATTTTGAGATAATAAATCAGAATTTTGAGACAATAAATCAGAATTTTTAGATAATAAATTAGGATTTTGAGATAATAAATAAGGATTTTGAGATAATAAATCAGAATTTTGAGACAATAAATCAGAATTTTGAGATAATAAATCAGGATTTTGATATAACAAATAAGGATTTTGAGATAATAAATCAGAATTTTGAGACAATAAATCAGAATTTTGAGATAATAAATCAGGATTTTGAGATAATAAGTAAGGATTTTGAGATAATAAATCAGGATTTTGAGATAAGTAGTCAGGCATTGAGATGATAAATCAGAATTTTGAGATAATAAATCAGGATTTTGAGATAATAAATCAGGATTTTGAGATAAGTAGTCAGGCATTGAGATAATAAATCAGAATTTTGACATAATAAATAAGGATTTTGAGATAATAAATCAGAATTTTTAGATAATAAATAAGGATTTTGAGATAATAAATCAGGATTTTGAGATAAGTAGTCAGGCATTGAGATAATAAATAAGGATTTTGAGATAATAAATAAGGATTTTGAGATAATAAATCAGAATTTTGAGATAATAAATAAGGATTTTGAGATAATAAATCAGGATTTTGAGATAAGTAGTCAGGCATTGAGATAATAAATCAGGATTTTGAGATAATAAATCAGGATTTTGAGATAATAAATCAGAATTTTGAGATAATAAATCAGGATTTTGAGATAAGTAGTCAGACATTGAGATTGTAAATCAGAATTTTGAGATAAAACAGAATTTTGAGATAATAAATCAGAATTTCAAGATAATAATTTGGGACTTTGAGATAAGTAGTCAGAAATTAAGATAATAAATCAGAATTTTGAGGTAATAAATCAGGACTTTGAGATGAGACAATTCTTTGTTCATTAAAGAACGACATCATACATTCTATCTATTTATAGCTATATTTAATGTTATGGAACATCCGTTAAAAGGTTAGTTCCTACATTCTTTCACCAGTCTCTCTTTTTTTTCTCACTTGATGTGAATAAGACAAAACAATGCAGTATGTCCTGTTACCGAGAAACTCGTTTATGTGGAGCGTCCGCTGTACAAGTCCTTGAGCTGTTACTATAGAGCTGAATGAGCTGTTACTATAGAAACGTTAATGTATTAGAACAAGTGCATCGATTGAAACCTTCACTGTTGTCAGATCAACACCTTCTGACCAGCCAGAATCCGCTGTGGTATAAATACTCAATATTCCATTGTTTGTATGATAAAATCTCATGAGGTCATTCTGTTATTCAGTTGTTCAGTGACCATCATATCAAAACACACCTCACACTTTTCAGAGTATTCTGAAGTGCTGTAGTCGCTGCATTATATATATAAACACACGCTTAAATATGAAGTAAATACTGAACAAACAGTGTGTCCTTATTTATCTTTCCATCCTCTCAGCGTGATACACACTGTGTATATTACATTCCCACTGTGTCACACTGAGTCCCCAATATTTATCACCTTTCCTTTACTTTTACTGCTTAAGTGCTGCTACTGCTTTCCTTTTTATTGTGTGCTTTACACTCACACTCTATTCTCACATAGCCTGAGTCCAAGAGCTGGCTTTATTTCATCAAACTGTATTTCAGCATTATTACTCAGATAATGTTTATTAATTAAAAAAATAATAATAATAATAAAGAAATAACAAAAATCCGAATTTTGAAATTCTCTCTATGAAACATTTATAAACGCTTATTTTTTCTTAGTTTTGAAGGTAGGTTAACATTCAAATGACATCAGCGTGTGTTATAACACGTTCTAGGTTAATATATGTTAGAACGTCATCACAACTAAACGCGCACACACACACACACACACACACACACACACACACACACACACACACACACACACACCAGTGTTATTTTCTCTCTCACATTCTCTTTAAAACAAGTCTCTAATCTGGAACCATTTCACGCATTTCCACCATAAAGAGCCAAACAGAAAATAGAAACTTAAAGAGATACAGTACACACTGAGGGGAAAATGGACAAAAAAGAGAGAAAGAAGGAACGACAGAGAGATAGAGAGAGAGAGAGGAATGATTAGACACACAGAGAGACTGAAAGAGAGAAAGACACCGTGTTAAATTAATGTCGGTTCCTCAGAGACTCTGTTCTTAATAACATATCGATCAGCACAGCAGATATGTAAAGCATCTGTCACACACACACACACACACACACACACACACACACACACACACACACACACACACACACACACACACACACACCGCAGCAATGCTCCAGGGTCCGCCACACGCAGCCGGCATACACAAAACACACACAATTTAGTAGGCGTTGAGGCAGAGATAGACTTCCCTTCAAAAAAGTGTGTGTCTTTCATTCAACAATGTCCATAAACTGTGTGTATGAACGTATATTTACACGCGCATCTATTACCTTCAAGGCACGCCCACTTAGAACTTCTCTGTTTCCATATATGGACTCAGAGACATGGCAACATTCTCATCTACAGCCTTCAAGGCACACTTGCTTAGAATTTCTCTTATTTCCATATATGGACTAAAAAAACCACCCACTTAAAGCTTCTCTTATTTCCATATATGGACTGTAAGACACGCCCACATTTTTGTCTGTGGCCTTCAAGGCATTAGCACTTGGAATGTTTCTTATTTCCACATATGGACTGAAAGACACACACACTTGGAGCTTCTCTCATTTCCATATATGGATGCAAAGACACGCCCACATTCTCACTTATGGCTTTAAACGCATTCGCATTTAAAACCTTTTCTCATTTCCATACATGGACTCAAAGGCACACCCACATACAGCTTCTCTTATTTCCATATATGGACTCAAAGACACACCCACATACAGCTTCTCTTATTTCCATATATGGACTCAAAGACACACCCACTTGGAGCTTTTCTCATTTCCATATATGGACTCAAAGACACACTTACTTAGAGCTTCTTTTATCGCCATATATGGACTGAAAGACACGCCCACTTAGACTTTCTCTCATTTCCATATATACAGTAAGACACACCCACAGTTTCATCAATGGCTTTTAAGTCATTAGCACTTGGCCTTAAAAACATTTTCTCACACACACATACAGCTTCTCTCATTTCCATATATGGACTCTTAATCACAGATGGTTTGCCTCTTTTCCTGTTAATTGTATGGTTGTTTAGCTGATTTTTTATTTTTTTTTATCTCCTCTAACATACTTTTGACATCTCATGAATGATGAAATGATTTGTTTTTTCTTCAGCGTGTGGTGGTTGTGCGCGGGTGAAGGTGGACAAGGTGGACAAGGTGGACGAGGTGGTCCATGAAAAGCACTATTGACAGCTTGAGAGCAGAGACACGGTGTGTGAAAGGTCAGTGGGGACATTCAGCCTCCAGAGACGACTTCATGGAGACATCTGAACCGACAGGTGTGCAATAAACACACTCTTACTGGAGCCTTTTACTGAAGACCTGCATTATTATACACAAGCTTAATACACACACACACACACACACACACACACACGCACACACAAACAGACACTATGCACAGGAAACACACAGGCTCAACACCAACACACTTAACCACCTGCCAGTGTGATCTCAGTGGAAATCAGAATGTGTGTGTGTGTGTGTGTGTGTGAGAGAGAGAGAGAGAGAGAGAGAGAGAACAGGAAAAAAGAGAATGAGAGACAGACAGAGAGAGACACACACAGAGAGAAAGACAAAGAGACACACAAAGGTATCATAGCTGGGTGATACGTACCTAAAAATAATTATAACAATATCCTTAAAAAAAAAGGATATGTCCCGCCTCATGTGTAAGCAACTTTACAGCAGGGTCGTCATGGTAACCTGTCTGATTGATAAACGCTGTTCATCCTCATTTGTGACAGAATATAAAAAACACTTTATAAGCCTCTTCTACTTAAAATCTACAAAAAAAACAACAAAAGTCCACAGTCAGATCGCATTGTCATCGTGGTCATGTGGGGCGTCAAGATGGCGTGTGATTGGTGGAGATACTGCACCTGAGCAGGAAGCAGAGAAGAAGCTGAAGAGGACGTATGCAGCTTTTCATTTTGTATTTTGATGAATTGATATTAAAATCACGTTAGTTTGATTTTCTAACAATTCCTGACTCAGAGTGTTTATCTGCGTCCCCTCCTCTCACGGTGTTTGTCCGCGTCCCCTCCTCTCACGGTGTTTATCCGCGTCCCCTCCTCTCACGGTGTTTATCCGCGTCCCCTCCTCTCACGGTGTTTATCCGCGTCCCCTCCTCTCACGGTGTTTATCCGTGTCCCCTCCTCTCACGGTGTTTATCCGCGTCCCCTCCTCTCACGGTGTTTATCCGCGTCCCCTCCTCTCACGGTGTTTATCCGCGTCCCCTCCTCTCACGGTGTTTATCCGCGTCCCCTCCTCTCATGGTGTTTATCCGCGTCCCCTCCTCTCGCCGTGTTTATACGTGTCCCCTCCTCTCACGGTGTTTGTCCGCGTCCCCTCCTCTCACGGTGTTTATCCGCGTCCCCTCCTCTCGCCGTGTTTATACGTGTCCCCTCCTCTCACGGTGTTTGTCCGCGTCCCCTCCTCTCACGGTGTTTGTCCGCGTCCCCTCCTCTCATGGTGTTTATCCGCGTCCCCTCCTCTCGCCGTGTTTATACGTGTCCCCTCCTCTCACGGTGTTTGTCCGCGTCCCCTCCTCTCACGGTGTTTATCCGCGTCCCCTCCTCTCGCCGTGTTTATACGTGTCCCCTCCTCTCACGGTGTTTGTCCGCGTCCCCTCCTCTCATGGTGTTTATCCGCGTCCCCTCCTCTCGCCGTGTTTATACGTGTCCCCTCCTCTCACGGTGTTTATCTACGTCCCCTCCTCTCACGGTGTTTATCTACGTCCCCTCCTCTCACGGTGTTTATCTACGTCCCCTCCTCTCACGGTGTTTATCCGCGTCCCCTCCTCTCACGGTGTTTGTTCGCGTCCCCTCCTCTCATGGTGTTTATCCGCGTCCCCTCCTCTCGCCGTGTTTATACGTGTCCCCTCGTCTCACAGTGTTTATCCGCGTCCCCTCCTCTCACGGTGTTTATCCGCGTCCCCTCCTCTCACGGTGTTTATATGCGTCCCCTCCTCTCACGGTGTTTATCCGCGTCCCCTCCTCTCACGGTGTTTATCTACGTCCCCTCCTCTCACAGTGTTTATCCGCGTCCCCTCCTCTCACGGTGTTTATCCGCGTCCCCTCCTCTCACGGTGTTTATCTACGTCCCCTCCTCTCACAGTGTTTATCCGCGTCCCCTCCTCTCACGGTGTTTATCCGCGTCCCCTCCTCTCACGGTGTTTATCCGCGTCCCCTCCTCTCACAGTGTTTATCCGCGTCCCCTCCTCTCACGGTGTTTATCCGCGTCCCCTCCTCTCGCCGAGTTTATCCGAGTCCCCTCCTCTCGCCGAGTTTATCCGCGTCCCCTCCTCTCACGGTGTTTATCCGCGTCCCCTCCTCTCACGGTGTTTAATCCATGTCCTCTAATTTGTCACCGAAGGCTGGTTAAAATTCGGCTCAGACATTCTCCGTCACATGCGTTTGATTCAGGGGAGTACTTCTTAATCACATTAAAGATGCACATAAATATCATGCTGTTAGGAAATTACAACAAATTAATATTGAAGTGTCGCAGATTGCATGGTTTAAAAAAAACTCGCTAATGCATCATAATTCATACATTTCAGTTATTAAAGCCACTTCTGTCTAGAGGACATGACAAATTCCACACCAATGAATTCTCAAACTGAAGTGGACTGATGATCATCCGCTGATGTTTAGTGACTGATTTTAAGATAAATCACCTGATGTTGTGCTGTCACTCCTGAGCTCAGGATTTGAGTGCTGTACTTTAATTCAATGCCATTCAGAATTTATTGCCTTTTGGCAAAGGAACATACAAAACTGTAACCAAATGTAAATAAAATGAACTACATTTAACCAAAACAACCATAATTTATACTAGATCTGGTGTAGGAACTCAACTGTGTACAAACGTTTTACTTGGTTGGTGATTAATTGGTTAACTCAGTTACTCAGACGCTAACTTTTGAACCAGAAGTGAAACAGCCAAGTGAATTTAAAGCAGTGTAGAATCCTCGCTCCGGTTTCATGGCTGAACAATTCCATTACCAACATTTCTAAATGAGACAAAACAGAATCAAAGAAAATGTCACAACAACCAAAATACAGCCAGTCATAACACTGTTATTCACATACACAAGTGTACAGTATTACACAATACTTTTTGATAGGAGTGAGCAATATGTCAAAAATATATCACGATTTTCGAAAATATTTCTCCGATACACGATATGTAATGATAATATATAGGTCGACTAACAATTTCCCACCAGTGTTGCATTTAAAAAACTGCTTGATACTTTATTTAATGACTACAAAGATTCTTTTAGAATGTTTTTAAAATCTGTAAAAGAAAACTGTAACATTTTACAATTTTTTAAGATTAAAGTACAAAATTTTAACATCATATTAACCAATTCTAGTCAGTTTTTAATCCATTTTTAATATCAAGAAGATATCACAATATTTCAGAAAAAGTGTATTGTGAAATCATTTATATATTATATTGGTATTATACTGCTATATTATCCAGTCCTATACATATCCAGAGTGAGATTTATTCATTAATTTATTGTATCAATAATCAACCTACAATATTTATGGATTCAATGATGGATGGATGGATGTGTGAATGACACTTGGCTCATTGGTGAACTGATTGTGAACAGTACTACTTTTCCCAATAATGCACCACATATCTAAATGCTTTTGGATCCATTCTACCATTAATCCATACTGTACACGACTAAAATGACTAATTGACTTATTTGTTTTATTGGTTGTCCCTTTTTTTTTTTTGCCAGATAACCGACACCGGTGATAATGAGCGATGATGAGTGAAAAGTGGCTGTCGTCTCACACATTGTCTCTACTGATAAACAGACATCCATATTAGCTGAATTCACACATGTACACTCTAATTACATTATCAGTCCATACACACTGCAGGCTTACAGACGAATGCCAAAGATCTAAATATATATATATATATGGATATAAAGGTGTTTCCAACCTTGTTAGTTGGATGCTGTCAGAAAATGGTGGTAGAGACGGATGCAAGTGCAGGCTTTTTTATTAACGAAAATACAAACAAAACAAACAAAGTCAAAGCACGAATTATAAGTAGAGTGAAACAAGAGCTAGGGAAATGTGGCATCAAAAACACAACAGGCTACAGGCAGAGAAACTTTAGGACTTAAACAGGGACACAAATTAAAGATGAGTGTGATTAAAAGCACATGGTCATGTGATTTGATGGGGCTGATGGGAAATGAAGTCCAAGGCGGCCATACTATCACGGCTGAAACGTGACAAATGGATAGATGTTATTCTCATAATTATAGGGGTGCCAATAATTTTGAACAGTACTAAAATTAAGTAAAACCGTTTTAGGGTCGAACAGATATGATGTTCAAATAAAACCATACAGTGTCCTGGTTTTGTTTATTTTTTATAGATGGTGCCAATAATTTTGGACTGTACTAAATACAGTAGCGTGTAATACAGCGAGGTAAACCCACTCGACCATGAGAGCTGCAGGGAATGTGGAAAACTCTCTGTAGATAACACAGAGGGAGAGCCCACACCGGTGGGGAGAGAGTGAGGGGAGGATGGAGGGACTCCAGCCCCAGTAAGCGAGTCCAGTTAATCTGAGAGTGTGTTGTATGGCGAGGGAGAACTAATCTAATCAACCACATATTCACAGTCCTGTTGGTTGGTTAGACAGCAGGGGATGGGAAATGCTCAGAGGAGATGTTTCTAAGGGAGAACCAGAGTCAGTAGGGAGTATCACTACTGAGCAGCAATACAGAATAAGTTTGTAGTGCTAAAGACTGAAGAGTGTGGTGAGTGATGGGTAATAAGGCTTGCGATGCTAACATTGGAAAAGCAACTTAAAACTAGCAGGTGCCACAGAATTCCGTAGCGTTTCATCAGAAAAATACATGAAATGCATTTTGAAATGTAAAAAAAAATACACTTACCACAGAAAGAGAGAAGACAGAAGTCTAATGGCCAGCTTTGGAGGACAGGGTAGTTCTGACTGTAGTCACAAGCCACTACACAAGGTTCTTCAGTGGTTCTTTACAGCACCATAGGTTCTGCAAAGAACATTTTTTCATCGTATAGGGTTCTTGAGTTGAGCTATATGGTTCTTTGGAGATTAAAGAAGTTCTTTATGGTTCATTATAGGTTCTTCAGAGCAGTGTATTGGTTCTTCAAGGTATCCTCCCTTAATAGGTTAAAGTGAACCCTATAAGGTTCTTTGTTGGACTGGAAACGGTTCTCCTGGCATCACTCATAAGAGCCTTACTTTGGTTCCTTAAAGCAGTAAGGTTTTTCTTTAGAGAACTTATGATAACATGGTTCCTTGTGGCACTGCTGTGAAGAACCATTTCTGGTTTCTTTAAAGCACCAGCAAATAGACAGTTCTCTAAAGAACTTGAGAGTAAAAGGTTCTTTGTGCAACTTAAAAGGGTTCTCCTATGGCATCAGGCTGAAAACCCCTTTTCGGTTCTAATTGGAACCTTTATTTTTCATACTTATTAGTTCATTATTTTATTTGATGTACAGTAAATAGCCACTAAGGTTTCTCACTGGAACTAAAATAAATAAATTAATTAAAAAAAAAAAAAAAGCTGGACAGGCCACACCCACCAGAGGCCTGTCACTCAGTAGTGTGAACCTAGAATAAGCATAAGATCAGTGCCAGAAGATTGTCTGCTAAACAGGATTAAGCTGTGCCCTGAGCAAGCAGTCACACATTCACATTGGCAGACTCTCGTATCTCGTATCCATTAATCTCACCCATTATATTATAAACAGCAGAAGGCTAAAGGGATAAAAGGTACACAAAGAATCTGAAAAAAAAATAATAATAATGTTCTCACTCTCAAAGCTCTCTCAAAGAGTGTTGTCCCAGACTGATAGACCGCATTTGCATTATATATTTATTCAACCGTCAGACGTTTTTAAATCCAAAGTGAATTGAGGCGGAATCCAATCTGAGCACAACTGTGTCTCTCAGGCAGTCGTGGGATTTAATCATACAACCTGCTGGTTACTAGATTCAAGACCTTATCCACTGAGCTAAAAAAAAAAAAACAAACAAATGAAAAACAATTTAACTCTTTAATGGACTGATTAATCTTTTTAGTAAGGATATCTTGTTGCTCTCAGCCACTTGAATGAGTTATGCACTGATGAGGTATGTCCCTTTTAACTCACTTTTTATTTCCCTTCAATTTACATTTGTTAGGTTATTTTATTTTATTTATTTATTTATTTATTTTTACTACAAAATTATTTGGTATTTTCATTTGTTTTATTATTATTGTAGCTATTTTTTCCCCCAATTTCTTTATCGGTTCATTAGCAAGCTCATTTGTAGGGATGACCACAGGTACATCTGTGGGCGTGTCCTGACATCCATATATGGAAGAAGTAGGCACTTCCAAGTAGGAATAAGCAAGTCATCGGCATTCACATATATACAGCACTGTGCAAAAGTTTTAGGCACCCTAGTTTTTTTTAGTACAAACTTTGTTATAGATTTTTTATTTGATGACGTCTACATTATTAAGTCAGTACAAAAAAAAAAAAAAAAACGTTAGATTCCCAAACATTAGTTTTCTAGCACAAAATTAAATGTTTGTACGTCATTAAAGAAAGCAGCGTATTACATAAGAGACACTTTTCAGACAAAAAAAACACAATGAAGGCTGCTGGGTTTTGCTGCAAAAGTAAGAAGCGAGTACGAAAGTCAAAGTGTCCAGAAGAACTGTGGTGTTATGTACAGCCGGTGCAGGCTGAAGAGTCAGAGTACAGGAGAGTAGTCAGGATGCATGCGCTGGGGCAACTAGGCAACAAACTACAAACTACGGACATAACGCTCGAAACCTTTCTAAACCATAAACTAAACTAATACGCCCCGAGGAAGGGGAAACAAACAGGGCTTTAAGTAGCAGAGTTCATTAACACTTCACAAGATTAGATCCGGGACACCTGGAAATGATAATCACAAATTAAACCAATGAGGAAACAAGGAGGCGGAGACAGAGACATGACGTGAACACAACAACACATGCACATGGCCAAGGTAAACAAAACGAGAGTCTTTCTGACGGGAGGCGGAACGCACTCCGTGGAATGAGGAAGTAGTCTACGCTTCATTTTGCAGCGTCGCGAGAGCGGGAGAAAGAGAGAACCTAACATGTGTCTGGTTCTGCAAGATGCTCAATAAAACTTACCAGCTCATTTCCTTATAAAACTGCACCAATTGTACCGGAGACTACTATTTTTATTTTTGTTTTTTTGCCACACCAAATATTAACTTTGTTTCATTTACTACTGTTTACTGCTCTTTACTGTATTTTTTTTTAATGTAGAAACATTTAATTTTATTATTTTGAAGGCACCTTTGCTCTACAGCATTTCTTTGCATGTGCCTAAAACTTTTGCACAGTACTGTGTGTGGATAAGTATTGTTAGCCAGCTAACTAACATGAACAACCTGACAGGAATACTGAGAGGAATTTTGATTCATGTACATTAAATGCTTATAACTTTCACTTTGAATGCCAACTAGCTAGCTGACATATAATAACATGAAACTATGCATGAATGGAAATGGGCGTGTCTTCGAGTTCATATTTGAGTTCAGATGTCCTTCTCCAGCTAAATTATGTTAGGGAAAATATTTTATTGTGTTATTAAACACAAGTAACTATCTAAAGTTGCTAATGTTAACTAAACTGTTGTGGTGATGTCATAGCCAAGATTGTGATTGGCTTTGTGTGTGTGTGTGTGTGTGTGTGTGTGTGTGTGTGTGTGTGTGTGTGTGTGTGTGTGTGTGTGTGTGTGTGTTGACCTGTGTTTGAGACTCCCACCTGGACATGATATGGTCAGACAAAAAAGAACATTTGAATGACGATTCGCTTTTTACTCTCCACTGACACACACACACACACACACACACACACACACACACACACACACACACACACACACACACACACAGGGGAATTAGTGAAGCATGTGGGCTCTCGGATATACGCGATCACAAAAAATGAATCCCATCTGCATTCATAAGTATTTACTTTTGCAGGTGGACCAAAAAAATAAATAAAATTAGCTAACTGTGTTACAACAGCAGTGTTTTTTTCCTCACAGAATATTTATTACACATCTCATAGCAGGTAGCACACACTGTATATATCTGTATCCAAATTTAGGAAATATGAAGTTTATACCATAAACCATAATATAACAACCGCCTAGCTATGACTTTTGAGGCAAGTATGTAAAGATTTAGGCATGAAGTTAGCACAATGCCAAACTGGTAGCTATAAGCATCTATTATATTGTCCTACATTAGCCTCCTAGCTCTGGACCAAAACTGAAGAAACAAACACAGAACTTAAAGAAGGAACTGTGGAAATGTCCTTAACCGTTTAAAGTCATGGAACATCCACGAACCAAGTTAGTTCCTGTTCTCACTTACATTATAGCAGCTATAAACACCAGCCTCTCTTTTTTATCTCTTGAAGTTAATAAGACCAAAAAAATAAAAAAAATTAAAAATACAGCTAGTCATGTTACTGAGAAACCGCAAAGGTGTAAACTCCCCTGTCCTGACGATGTCAAGAATCAAAAAAGTGCTGACACTGGAGACTCCTCCCATAAATGTGAAATAAACATCTCCTCACAGAAATGCGTCCGCCGCACAGGACCCTGTGAATCAGCTGTTACTATAGAAACGATAACATATTAGAACGAGCGCATTAATGTAAACCTATAAAACTACAGTCAAGCTACAATCATTTGCTCTGACTTTGTTAGCTGCCTTTTTCATGCATCCCATATTACTGTTATTATCACTGTGAACCGTCCTTGGCCTCTGGAAAGGCGTCACATAGATTAAGCTTAATTTTAACGTTGACATTGTCCCATACACGAGTCTGATGCAAATAAGATTGCCGCGATGCCCAGGGATAATCCTCCTCTCTGCTTTTCATGGAGATGTAGAGGCCCGGTGAGGCGGCGCAGAATTGGCCCACGTACAGAGCGACCTAATTAAAAGTCCATCAGTTCCATGCGCAAAGCCACAAAGCCACTTCTGCTGCAGCATTTGCATTCTGACATCTTAATCACTGTAACACTTGGCAAAGCGTCCTGAATTACTCACTGAGCACAAACAAAGAGCACAATATGATGCAAATACAAACTGCTGGAGGAAAACAGCATGGTCATAACATTATGATTCATTCATTCATTCATTCATTCACTCATTCATCGTCAGTAAGTCACTTGATCTTGGTCAGGATTGCGATCTAATCCGGGCCCATACATTGGGAGCAACGTGGGAATACACCCTAAATGGGATCACTGATTTTCTTAAATCAGTCAGTCACTGGGGTCAACAACCCTCAGTGGCATTGCTAATAGTCAGTTGCCTTACCAATACTCAGTGGTGTTACTGATAGTCTGTGGGGTGGAGTCACTGATAGTCTGTGGTGTCACTGATAGTACACCTGGGTGACTAGGAACAGGAAAATGTTCAACCATGACTTCCTGCTTCACAAGGGTATAAATATGAGGTAACACACAGGCAAAATTCCCTTAGTCACTCATAACAATGGGTAAGACCAAGGAATATAGCTGTGATGTTTGGCAAAAGGTTGTTGAGCTTCACAAAATGGGAAGTGGCTATAAGAAAATAGCACAAGCATTGAAAATGTCCATTTCCACCATCAGGGCAATTATTAAGAAGTTCCAGTCAACTGGAAAAAGAGGATGATTCAAGTGGCCAAAAAATGTCCAAGGATCACAGCTGGAGAATTGCAGAAGTTAATTCGACAGAAAGTCTCCAAAACTACAATCCGAAGTCACCTACATCACCACAAGTTGTTTGGAAGAGATTCAGGAAAAAAGCCTCCACTCTCATCCAAAAACAAACTCAAGCATCTTCAGTTTGCCAGACACTACTGGAACTTCAAATGGGATCGGGTTCTATGGTCAGATGAAACCAAAATAGAGCTTTTTGCCAGTAAACACCAGAGGTGGTTTTGGCACACAGAGAGGTAGCCATATGGAAAATCTCATGCCCACGATTAAATATGGTGGTGGCTCTTTAATGTTTTTCTGCCAGAGGACCTGAACATTTTGTTAGGATACATGGCATCATGGACTCTATCAAATATCAACAGATATTAAATGAAAACCTGACTGCCTCTGCCAGAAAGCTTCAAATGGGCCGTGGTTGGATCTTCCAGCAGGACAATGATCCAAAACATACATCAAAATCAACACAAAAATGGTTTACTGACCACAAAATCAAGGTCCTGCCCTGACCATCCCAGTCCCCTGACTTGAAACCCATAGAAAACCTGTGGGGGGTAACTGAAGAGGAGAGTCCACCAGTGTGGATCTGGAGAGATTCTGTATGGAGGAATGGTCTCAGATCCCTTGCCATGTATTCTCCAACCTCATCAGGCATTATAGGAGAAGACTCAGAGCTGTTATCTTGGCAAAGGGAAGTAGCACAAAGTATTGACTAAAAGGGTGCCAATAATTGTTGCACACATATATTTAACAAAGTTTTTTATTTTTTGGATAAACCTGTGTTTTGTTTGAAATTGTTTGATATCTATGAGAGCAGAGTATTTTTTTTTTTTTTAACAAAAGATCAAAAGGTTAAACAATAAAGACAATTTTTCACAGTCTTCTTTGCTCATATTTACCAAGGGGGCCGATATTAATGGAGGGCAATGTATAAACTATGTTTGGATAAAAGGTCCAACTCCATGAAAAACTTAAATAAATAAATTATATATTTATATATATATATATATATAGCGAGAGAGAGAGAGAGAGAGAGAGAGAGAGAGAGAGAGAGAGAGAGAGAGAGAGCACTGATTTTAAAATAATATAAGGGACAAAATGGTTCCCAATTAATTTCACAAAAATTAATAATCCTCTATTCAGAAATAACCCAAACAAAAACCCTGTTCTATATACTGGTAATACCACTGTTTTTTGGGGGGTTTTGGCCTTTTTTATTACATTATTTTGGTTCTAGGGTCTGTACTATTATTTTATTTTTGTTTTAGTTTTCTTCACTATGATAAAAGCTGGCAGTTCCTCATCCATATGCAGACATAGCCTACAATTTGCAAAGATTTTCACATCAACAGCCTTTAGAAACGGTGGCACATCAACACAGAAGAATCAAAAGCAAACACTTTTCACACTCCAAGTGCTGTCTGGGGACCATGGGCTACAAATTCCAGTCGATAATACTTTTTTAAGTGTATAATAAGAGTGGGCTTCAATACAAAAAAGTGGAGGTAATGAAAGCTCTAGAATGCAAGGATGTCCTGAATGGATGACAAGCTAGCATAAGCCATTCAGAAAGGAAACTGACAGAGGCATGTCTCTTCTGCATTTCATCCCATGTCTTACAAGGATTTTCAGTGATCCCACATGACTGCCTTGGTTTTCTGTATGTGGATATTTTCCAAAACAGTTTTTTTATTTGCATTTGTACTGATAGTCAGTGTTTTTCAATATTGTTTGTAATGATATTAATAATTAGTCATGATACTGATTGTGCTGTTATTGTTTGTGGTCTTACTGATAGTGGTGTTGCTACTAGTCAGTGGTGTTACTGATAGTCAGTGTTACTGCTAGTGGTATTACTGCTAGTGGTATTACTGATAGTGGTGTTACTGTTAGTGGTGTTACTCATATTGGTATTACTGATAGTGGTGTTACTGATAGTGGTATTACTGATAGTGGTGTTACTGATAGTGGTATTACTGATAGTGGTGTTACTGATAGTCAGTGGTATTACTGATAGTGGTGTTACTGATAGAGGTGTTACTGATAGTGGTGTTACTGATAGTGGTATTACTGATAGTGGTGTTACTGATAGTCAGTGGTGTTACTGATAGTGGTGTTACTGATAGTCAGTGATGATTACTGATAGTGGTGTTACTGATAGTCAGTGGTGTTACTGATAGTGGTGTTACTGCTAGTGGTATTACTGAAAATGGTGTTACTGATAGTGGTGTTACTGATAGTCAGTGATGATTACTGATAGTGGTGTTACTGATAGTCAGTGATGTTACTGATAGTGGTGTTACTGATAGTCAGTGATGATAACTGATAGTGGTGTTACTGATAGTCAGTGATGTTACTGATAGTGGTGTTACTGATAGTGGTATTACTGATAGTCATTGATGATTACTGATACTGGTATTACTGATAATCAGTGGTGTTACTGTTAGTGGTGTTATTGATAGTCAGTGGTGATTACTGATAGTCAGTGGTGATTACTGATAGTCAGTGATGATTACTGATAGTGGTGTTACTGATAGTCAGTGTTACTCCTACTGGTATTACTGATAATGGTGTTACTGATAGTTAGTGGTGTTACTGATAGTTATGTTACTGATAATGGTGTTACTGATACTCAGTGGTGTTACTGATAGTGGTGTTACTGATCGTCAGTGGTGTTACTGATAGTCAGTGGTGTTACTGATAGTCACTGATGATTACTGATAGTGGTGTTACTGGTAGTCAGTGGTGTTACTGTTAGTGGTGTTACTGGTAGTCAGTGATGATTACTGCTAGTGGTGTTACTGATAGTCAGTGATGATTACTGATAGTGGTGTTACTGATAGTCAGTGATGATTACTGATAGTGGTGTTACTGATAGTCAGTGATGATTACTGATAGTGGTGTTACTGATAGTCAGTGGTGTTACTGATAGTCAGTGATGATTACTGATAGTGGTGTTACTGGTAGTCAGTGGTGTTACTGTTAGTGGTGTTACTGATAGTCAGTGATGATTACTGATACTGGTATTACTGATAATCAGTGGTGTTACTGTTAGTGGTGTTACTGGTAGTCAGTGATGATTACTGCTAGTGGTGTTTCTGATAGTCAGTGGTGTTACTGATAGTCAGTGGTGTTACTGATATTCAGTGATGATTACTGATAGTGGTGTTGCTGATAGTCAGTGGTGTTACTGATAGTCAGTGATGATTACTGATACTGGTATTACTGATAGTCAATGATGTTAGTGGTGTTACTGATAGTCAGTGATGATTACTGATAGTGGTGTTACTGATAGTCAGTGATGATTACTGATAGTGGTGTTACTGATAGTCAGTGGTGTTACTGATAGTCAGTGGTGTTACTGATAGTCAGTGGTGTTACTGATAGTCAGTGATGATTACTGATAGTGGTATTGCTGATAGTCAGTGGTGTTACTGATAGTCAGTGATGATTACTGATACTGGTATTACTGATAGTCAATGGTGTTAGTGGTGTTACTGATAGGCATTGATGATTACTGATACTGGTGTTATGATAGTGGTGTTACTGATAGTCAGTGGTATTACTGAGAGACAGTGATGATTACTGATAGTGGTTTTACTGGTAGTCAGTGGTGTTACTGTTAGTGGTGTTACTGATCCAAATTCAAATTGAGACAGACCCAGTGGCTGTTTGAATAACATTCGGGTTATATTGGGTTGAGTATATTACTTCATGTGTTTATTTATGGAATAAACTGTTTTTTTGTTTGTTTGTTTTTTACCCTTTTACCCTTTTGGTCTCTACAGAGTGAACACCTACTCTGTACAGTGAGTAATATGACAGGTACAGTATCCACTTCACTGCCCAGTGAAATGTGTTCCATAAAACATTTAGAGAGATTCTGACGTCTTTTCTTCTAAACAAGATCCTACTGGGGAGGGAAAGGAGAGGTCAGGCTGTCCCCCTTATGAACTGCTCTGCTGATTCACTCAGAGAGAGAGAGAGAGAGAGAGAGAGAGAGAGAGAGAGAGAGAGAGATACAGTAAACGTCATCATATACAGACAGTGATAGACAGACAAAGTGTGACAGAGACAGAGAGATATACAGAGAAAGACACAGAGTGAGCATGGGGGCAACATTAAAATTTCCATGTCACAATAAATGTGTAGAAATTTATGAGTAAAAAAAATTCTGTTGTCAGAACTTATAAATCAGGAACATGCTCCAGAGGGAAATGTGTATTTATATTATTAATTTCCTTCCTCTTAATCCTGGCAGAAACAGGTTTCCACAGGATTCAGATAAACATTCTAAGGATGTTTCTTTAACCCCAAGATGTAAAGTGTGTGACATCAATTGGCTAACATTCTAAAGACACCAGTCATCAATTACCAGTGGACCGATAGTCAGGAACCCCCTTAAAGGAAAGCCATTGCCAGTTTCTACATGTAGTGTTATTACATTATTTCCAGTAGTTAGTTTGGATTTATGACTGGTGGGCTACATGATAGCATCATCTGTAAGTCAATATTCATTAACTCCAGACTTGAGCATTATTCAGAAGTTATTCAAGAGATGCACATGTTGGGGCAGAGTTTGAGTAGAACAAAGGTGTGTCTCAGTTACACATAACTCTGAACTGAAACGCATTTTTCTTGTGTGATACTGGCTCAAACGAGGAGCGGTATTAAGTCCAGCACCACTGTCTGACAATTTGATGTAACTACAATATGTTATGCTGCAATGTACAGTATGTCTTGACTGTAAATACATCAAAACTCTATGAAATTCAATTTGAGGCCAATATTAAATACATAAATATGACACTATTAATAAATTAATAATATATATGGACATGAATATACGAGGACATCGGAGGAGCTGCATCTTAATCACAGATGCTGCTTATCTTGAAGACTGAATTTTTATTGATAAAATTATGAATGTAGTTAAAGTGAGCTGTAAATGTAGCTGAAGAGTGCTTGGTCAGCTTATCCTTCAAACTGTGGGCATGTTTTCACGAGCGTTTGTTTTTAAATCCGTTGGTCTAGACGCTTGAGGAATTCTTCTACTAAAGAAAAATCTGGCAAAATCTGAGGTGTGAACTAAACACAAGTGACTTTAATAATCAAAAATCAACTTAGGCAGTGGCGTAACCTGATTCTGAATACATGTAACTTTCCCCAAATAAAAAACTTAAGTCACAAACTCTGAATATGGCCTTCATTTTCTTTTGCAGACTTTTTAATACTTCATATACATGACACCAAAAGGTTTCCCACCAAACTTGCACCAAATATCTCTCTCTCAGCTGGAGCTCTGCCTCCCCCGCCGAGCTCCCGACACTAATTTAACACACCTGATCCAGCTAATCAAGGTTTTCTCGCACATCTGAATATGAGAGCGAGGTGCTTTAGATCAGATTAAACTCTGCAGGAGAGAAATCCCACCCCAGGCGCTGGGCCTAGACGTTATCCCACCCACAGGGACCCTGAAGAAATGACTTCGAACTTGTCGTACCATCCGGCTTTTCCTCTGCAAGGGGATTTTAAAGCATTTCCCTCAGAGCACTGCCGTGTTTGCTAACCAAATGGCGCCAACAGAAATCGGCCATCTGTAAACAGAAGAGAGTCGTGATCATGAGAGAAGGCGCATAACCCGAATGCTAATTTGCTCTGATGCTAATTTTCTAGACGTCTTGACATGTCGGGTAAAGTGTGTTAATCATCGAAGTCACGCATAGTGAACGTACACTGGAGCTGTTTTGGCCAGAACACAGGATTAGAGGTGACTGATAATTGTTTACGCCTTTGGCTATAATGAATTTCTGTGTTCTTTTTTTCTTTACGAGCGAGTGCAGCCGGGTGTTGTTTTTGAAGGGAAACAAAAAGGAGGAGGAGGAAAAAAATGAAACAAAAAAACACTGGATGTAGGCAACAGTTGATGAATTCCCTGTTCATTAAATCATAAGGTCATATGGAAGTGACAGATCTTATAATTGCTCTTTGTCATGAGAGTGTGTATTTGTTAATTCTGTATCAGAACAGCAATAGTAATAACATCTAAAATGAACAGAATGATTTCCTCTAGTTGTGTGTATTGTATTATTGTTTGAAATAAAAGTTGGCATTATTGGAATCAAACCACTTATAAAAGTCTGCATGACTCCAGATACAGTGGGTATAGAAAAGCATCACCCCCTTTAAAATAATCACATTTTGTTGCTTTTCAGCCTGAAATGAAGACAGACACAGTTTTTGTTTTATCCAGCTGTATTTACTCAGTGCAACTTATAACATCCAAGTGAAAGATATAACACCAACATCAGAAAAAATAAATAAATAAACAAAAAAACAGAATCACTGAGCTGGAAAAAGGATCACCCCCCTCCTAAAAATGACTTGTAAACTCAATAAGGTGTAGCTAATCACCTTCTCAGTGGCACACAAAGCCATCTGACTTGCAACTGTGATCAGCTGTGGTCATTTTGATTAGCTCAGCATGAAAAGAGCTTTCCTGGAGCATTTTTCAGTCCTTGGTAGTGCAACTGAAGCAAACAATCAACTATGGGTGGCAAGGCACTGTCAAAAGATCTCCGGGATAAAGTTGTGGACAGACACAAGTCAGGAGATGGATACAAAAAACTTTCAAAGGCTTTATCAATGCCTAGAAGCACAGTGAAGTCTATTATTAAGAAGTAGAAGGTATTTGCTACAACACAGACCCTCCCTGGATCAGGACGTCGCTCCAAACTGGATGAAAGAGCCAGGAGGAAACTGGTCAGAGAGGCTACCAAGAGGCCTACAGCAACTCTGAAGCAGTTGCACTAATTTATGACAAAGAGTGGTCATTGTGTGCATGTGACAACAATATCACAAATTCTCCATAAATATGGCTTGTATGGGAGGGTTGGAAGAAAAAAGCCACCCACGACTGAGCTTTGCCAAAACGCACCTTGAAGATTCTGAGGCCACATGGAAAAAGGTGTTATGGTCAGATGAGACTAAAATTGAATTATTTGGCCTCAACACCAAACGATATGTCTGGCAGAAATCCAATACAGCTCACCATCCAAATAACACCATTCCTACAGTAAAGCATGGAGGTGGTAATATCCTGTTATGGTGGTGTTTCTCTGCAGCAGGGACTGGAGCACTTGTCAGGATAGAAGGAAAATGGATGGGGCAAAATACCATTAAATTCTTGAGGAAAATCTGCTGCCCTCTGCCAGAAAGTTGTCAATGGGAAGAAGGTTTACCTTCCAACACGACAATGACCCAAAGCACACAGCAAAACTGACCACACAGTGGTTGAAGGAGAAAAAGGTGAATGTCCTTGCATGGTCTAGTCAGAGCTCAGACTTAAACCCCATTGAAAATCTGTGGAATGACTTGAAGACTGCAGTCCACAAACGGTCACCATCAAATTTAACTGAACTTGAGCAGTTCTGCAAAGAAGAGTGGGCAAATATTGGAAAGTCTAGATGTGCAAAGTTAGTAGAGACATATCCCAACAGACTAAAGGCTGGAATTAAAAAATTAAGGCAAATTAAAGCAAGGGGGTGATCCTTTTTCCAACTCAGTGATTCTGTTTTTTTATTTTTTTATTTTTTCTGACATGTTGGTGTTATATCTTTCAATTGGATGTTATAAGTTGCACTGAGTAAATACAGCTGGATAAAACAAAAACTGTCTCCGTCTTCATTTCAGGCTGAAAAGCAAGAAAATGTGATTATTTTAAAGGGGGTGATTCTTTTCTATACCCACTGTAAGAGTGTGTGTTGTTTTCTCTCACACTCCTGTAATTAATCGTGAGCTATTTTCGGCCTTTGAATGGTAAACTGAGCTAAAAGGCTCCCGTTTCACGTTCAGTGTGCGGTACGAGTTTACAGTACAGTCAGGCGTTCTGGGTCTTCGTGTAGCAAAAACACACGGGCCTCATCCCAATACGTTTCTAAACACACTCTCATCGACGTTCCCTAACATTTTCTTTATCCCACAGAGCTGTTGAATTCTCGATTCTGATTGTAATTTTTGATCTACAAAACCTAAGGCTAATAAATGAGTATTAAATGAGATAAACATGTCCATGGTGGAAATATTCTGTGAGGACCATTTATGGAAGGAGTCTCCATTGTCAGTGCTTTGTAACAGTCAGAGATTAAAGCCGTATATAAAACTTTTCCCACATTTTCAGGACAGAGGAGTTTACACTTTTCGCCGTTTCTTGGTAACATGGCAAGCTGCATTATTTTTACTTTAAAACACTTGGGGACATGCTGTTATAGGAAAATCATCAGCTTCAGGGCTGTAACGGTGACTCCGCTTCATCACACCACCCCATCGCTGATTATTTTACTATTAAAAAAACAAAGATAAAAATAATAAAAGTGTTTTATTCCATACATAATACATCTCAGAGTGTTTCAAAGTAGATATTTCATTTATCTGGATGTCATTTAATTTGCTGCCAAAACGCAAAATGAAAACGAGGTCATGGCGTTCGTGTTCCTGTAAACAAACCGGAGCCAGAGTCAGTGGGACGTACGTGTCAACTCTCTTTATTAGAGAACATCAGAGGATCGTAGGTGAAATCCACACAGGGGGGGTCAGCTCACGTGAAGACAAGGTCAATGCAGCAAATCCATACTAATATTCAAATCACATAGGAAACTAACATGACCAAAAAGAGCACTAGCAATACAGAACCAGGAAATAAGGAGACTACAGAACCAGATACTGAAAAAGACTGACTGGAGTTTAAATTTTAAAACAAACAGAAGAGTCAATGGGAGGCCATGAATTTTGGCTCTGTGGTCTGTAGGGAAAGTGTTGCGATGAAAGCATTATACAGTGAAGTTTAACTCTAACTGGGTTTCAATTCATACGCTTCACAATTTTAAAACAAATTCCCAAAAAGTCAACGAATCTGACGTTCCATCAGTGGCGGTCCTGCAGAAATCCCAATGATGATGTGATTCGTGAAAAACGACTACGATACTCAAAATACACGCCTCAAATTCCACCTGTCTACAGGAAGAAAAGAAAGTCTACAAAACAATCCCTCTCTTAAATTTAATACAACAAAAAAATATACTGTATATTACCAAGAAACAACAAAGCGAAAACTCCTCTGTCCTGACGACTTTCATAAAATTACAGCTTTATCTCTGACCATAACATAAGTGCTGACACTGGAGACTCCTTCCATAAATCTTACAGAAAGCGTCACCATATCAGTGATCGCATGCATTTTTAATCCGTTTATGTGGAGTGTCCTCCGTACACGTCCCTGTAAATCATCTGTTACTATAGAAACCATAACGTGCTACAGTCAGAGCTGCCGTTGTCGGAAATGAATCACCTTCTGACCAATCAGAATCCAAACGGCGCTGTGATTTTTGGTAATAGACTACAGCACAGTGTCCATGGTGTAAATTATGTATACGGAGGCTAAGAAGATGAACAGATAAAGTTTCTTTCAGTCTTTTTTTCTGCATCACTTCATCCCGAGTGTAAGAAAACAAAAGAGATTTGACTAGAGAGACACCTGCTGGCGTGTCATCACTCGGTTGCTCCTCTTCTCGTCCTGTAACACACGCACACACACGCATGCGTTTTCTTCTCTGCTATGTAACCTGCGAAATAAAGTCATTACCAAATCGTGGTTTTGCTGTTCATCTTCGTTCGGCCATCAATCATCTCACGTGGGTTATATTGACCGAGCTTGACCTTGGTAATCATCTATAGATCTGTTCTCTGATCCAGCTAATGGTTCCCTCTAGACATCCTTCTCTAACTCTAACACACACACACACACACACACACACACACACATGCACACACACCAGGCGAGCAGAAAACAGCCATATGAGTGCATCGCTGTTGTCTTATTGAAAAATGACGAGCCCCAGCAGTGAAGTGATCCCATCCTCCAGCCATTAATATCAGAGCTGGTGGGCTCCAAAAACACCCCCACCCCCGACAACACACACACTTCAACCACCACCCTCCTTTTCCACTGCCTCCCACCGTGTATGCCCCCGCCCCCGGACTCCCAACATGGCCGCCTGTATACCCGTGAGTTCAGGAGATCAATGTGCTTTTATTGCAGGCCCTTTTCTCCCCGACCGAAGCGTACACTCAGCTGCCCCCCGATCCATATCTCTCCCGCCGTATTTACAGTAATGAAACATTTAGACGCTGCACGACAGCCATCGATTTTGTTGTGGGAGAGTGGCTTTTTCTCCTCCTTCTTTTGAAGGACTGACATTTGGGGAAAATGGCACCGTGTGAAAACATAACAAGTCTGTTCTGATTAACACTGAACTTTATTAATGAAAATCGATTTAATATTAAGATTTTTGCCCAAAACATTTGCGACGTTACGGAACCACAAGACCACGCTTAAAAAGTTTCAGAGTTGTGTTTTTACTTTTTTTTTTTTTTTTCCTGCCGCGTTATCGATCAATCCCGTCTCGTGTGACGCAAGGTTGGAGCGAGTAATGCTTCCTGTCGATGGCTGCTTAAAAGACTGAAAACCTAATTAAGTTAATGATGAGCAAACAACACGCCGCTGATCTTAGATAAATAACACCGAGACTGGACCAAATAAATAACCAGCATCAGCCGAGGCTACGTTTCTTCTGCAGGTGATTTAAATGATTCCACAATTGCAGTGCCATTAAGCTCTGTTAGAATTTCTTTTTGTTTTTGTTTGTTTCTGTTAAATGTTTTTTTTTTTTTTAATCATTTAACATCGAATCTACGAAAACATGCTTTGAACCATTCACAAATTGTGTCAACTCATCAATCCTTTAACCCTCAAGCACCAAACCCATTTTTACAAGCGTCCTTCTCTGCATTTTGCTCTTAAATAATATTACATTTAGCATAGAATTAGCAAATATACTTTGACCTCACCAGTCAATATCACAATATCATAAAAAAATAATAATAATAAAAAAAAAAGAAAGAAAAAAGAATGAGGGAACTTACTTTTCTTCTTCCTGTGATCTTCAGGAAACTTCCTGTTGAACATGCGACTTGTGGAATATACCAAATATTTCATAGGGGTGAATGTGTTCAGGTAAAAGGCTTGAGTGAATTGGGAAACCCATAATAGATGACTTGTGGATAAGGATGATTCAAGCATGAGATTGTAAGGCTGGTGCCAAGATGTCTGAAACTAGAGAGAACTGCTCTCTGAGGACAAAGGACTCTTACAAAAATTAATATTTGAACTCTCTCCCACAGAATTAGCATCTTCATCCGAGATAGCACATCACACTGAGTGGAGACTGGAAGATCACGCCTCACTATTGTTCTTCTACATTGCTCCCTTCTCTCTCTCTCTCTCTCTCTCCCAACACCCTTCTCTCTCTCTGTGTTGAGATCACCTTGAACTCATCCAAGGTCTATATGCATTAGATGTATGAATCTGTAGATCTATTAGTATGCTTAATGTGAATAAGAAGTTGACTATACATGTTTAGTATCATTCAAAAGGTCTCAGTGTGTCTGGAAAAATGGTCTCATTCCCTCAGCAGAAGTTCAAATCACCATTAAGATCTAGAAATGTAAAAATTACATGCTGTTGAAAGCGTACCCTCCCCGGGTCCCTCACACAAACCACCTCCTGTATGTAAATATGGTACATCCTTCCACAGACATCGAAGCAATCACAAATGCCAACTGACCCCCTAAATATGGGGCCCAAATTCCAATTATAATCACAAACAACACCATTTGGCGGACCTACCGAGTATCTGGGTATTTAGGAAGAACTGACCAAAGATTCAGGGGATCTGTAGACAGATCTCCCGCACAACCGCTGTGTGTAGTTTCGTTGCCAGGTAAACATCTCTAATTCTCTTGTTTGTATTTTTATGTGATGTTTTTATATTATTGATCACTGCTTGTTATCTTTTGAATTGGATTAAGGATTATTATTGAAATTACCTGGTTATTAAATTGTTAAATTTTAATTTATTCTGATCTACCCTGAAATTATTGTCTCTAGTAGATTACGTTAAGTCCATGTTACCGCAAATCTGCGACCATGTTAGTACAGGCTAAAATCTGGGTTTAGGTGGAGCACTGGGGCACACCAACTGAGATTTTAGAGTCCAGGCTAACAAATAGGCTTTAGTTAAGTGTACTTAGACTGTAAAGGCTAAAAGGAATTTCCGTTTAGAACAACATAGCATTGATTGACCAATCTAAATAGTGTGAGCCTTAACCTCTGATTATTGTAATATTATTCTAGTCAAGTGTACATGGGAAACCATGGCATGATTATACAAAGCTACTATTATAATAATAATAGTATATAATAAAATTGGTCGGTTCTGATACTAGTGATCATGATCTCTGATTAGAGATAATGTTATTCTAATTAAGTGTGTACAGACCTATGGGGACTAAAGAAAGTACTTTTTAGAAAAAGGGCAAGCATGGGTGGCCATCTAAATAGTTTTAGTCAATTACCTCTGTCTAATGACCAAGACTGGCGAGTTTGTGAACCGTGAGATCCGCATACACGGCCGGCGCGAAACTCTGAGCGACATGGAATCCGAATGAATGAGCACAATGTAATTAAAGGGTTAAATAGGATAATCAAATGTCGAGATACAGTAGGTACAGAAAAGAATCACCCCCCTTTAAAATAATCACATTTTGTTGCTTTTCAGCCTGAAATGAAGACGGACACAGTTTTTTACTTAGTGCAACTTATAACATCCAAGTGAAAGATATAACACCAACATGTTAGAAAAAGAAAAATTAAAAAAACAGAATCACTGAGTTGGAAAAAGGATCACCCCCTTGTGTCAGTATTTTGTTGAACCACCTTTTGCTTTAATTCCAGCCTTTAGTCTGTTGGGATATGTCTCTACTAACTTTGCACATCTAGACTTTGCAATATTTGCCCACTCTTCTTTGCAGAACTGCTCAAATTCAGTTAAATTTGATGGTGACCGTTTGTGGACTGTAGTCTTCAAGTCATTCCACAGATTTTCAATGGGGTTTAAGTCTGGACTCTGACTAGGCCATGCAAGGACATTCACCTTTTTCTCCTTCAACCACTGTGTGGTCAGTTTTGCTGTGTGCTTTGGGTCATTGTCATGTTGGAAGGTAAACCTTCTTCCCATTGACAACTTTCTGGCAGAGGGCAGCAGATTTTCCTCAAGAATTTGATGGTATTTTGCCCCATCCATTTTCCTTCTATCCTGACAAGTGCTCCAGTCCCTGCTGCAGAGAAACACCCCCATAACAGGATATTACCACCTCCATGCTTTACTGTAGGAATGGTGTTATTTGGATGGTGAGCTGTATTGGATTTCTGCCAGACATATCGTTTGGTGTTGAGGCCAAATAATTCAATTTTAGTCTCATCTGACCATAACACCTTTTTCCATGTGGCCTCAGAATCGTCAAGGTGCGTTTTGGCAAAGCTCAGTCGTGGGTGGCTTTTTTCTTGCAACCCTCCCATACAAGCCACATTTGTGGAGAATTTGTGATATTGTTGTCACATGCACACAATGACCACTCTTTGTCATAAATTCCTGCAACTGCTTCAGAGTTGCTGTAGGCCTCTTGGTAGCCTCTCTGACCAGTTTCCTCCTGGCTCTTTCATCCACTTTGGAGCGACGTCCTGATCCAGGGAGGGTCTGTTTTGTACCAAATACCTTCCACTTCTTAATAATAGACTTCACTGTGCTTCTAGGCATTCATAAAGCCTTTGAATTTTTTTTTTATATCCATCTCCTGACATGTGCCTGTCCACAACTTTATCCCGGAGATCTTTTGACAGTGGCTTGCCACCCATTGTTGATTGTTTGCTTCAGTGGCACTACCATGAAATGAAATGCTCCAGGAAAGCTCTTTTCATGCTGAGTTAATCAAAATGACCACAGTTGAAAGTCAAATGGCTTTGTGTGCCATTGAAAAGGTGATTATCTAAACCTTATTGTGTTTACAAGTCATTTTTAGGAGGGGGGTGATCCTTTTTCCAACTCAGTGATTCTGTTTTTTGTTTTTTGTTTTTCCCCTGACATGTTGGTGTTATATCTTTCACTTGGATGTTATAAGCTGCACTGAGTAAATACAGCTGGATAAAACAAAAACTGTGTCCGTCTTCATTTCAGACTGAAAAGCAACTGAAAAGCAAGGGGGGTGATTCTTTTCTATACCCACTCTAAATTTAATGATATAGATTGGAATTTTAATATCTCTCTCTTAGAATCATTCATAATTGGAGTCAGATAAAGTAAAAAGAGGATCATATTAAATGTTGACAAATTGTTGATTTAAATATATATCAATCACAGAAAGGAAGGCTGGTAACACATAAGATGCCTTCTGCCATGCCGTTGGATATCGTCGTTGGACCAGCGGGTGGTTTCCCCTACAAGATGTTAAATGGATTCACACATTAATGCAAAAAGACTAATCAGAATCAGAAGTGTTTTAATGATTTAATGATTATATTTGAAGGTAAAGTGGAGTTATAGTGAGACGTGGAAGGCAAAAACACTGTTTTATTAATGTTTTAAGTGATTTATCTGAAACATGTACAGTGGTTGTTGTGGAAGAAACTAATAATAATAATAATAATAATAATAATAATAATAATAATATATGTAATATCTAATTTTACTTAATTTCAGACTTGAAATTATTTTAGAAATAAGTAAATTTCAAGTGCATTTATTTGCAATAAAAAGTCTACAAATAGTTTTCTTTTTTATTATTTGTTTTAGAATAATTTTGTAATGCATGTAGGAACATTAAAGACATACTACATTTTTTATTTACTGAATAACAACACACAGTTATAGTTACATGCTTATAGTTACATTTAATGTTGTGGAACATCCATGAAACAAGTTAGATCCTGTTCTCCTGTATAGCAGCTACAGTATAAACAGTCGTTCCCTCACCAGCCTCTCTTTATTTTCTCTGTGCATAAGCCAAAAAAATGCAGCTTGTCATGTTACCGAGAAACCGCAAAGCGTAAAAACTCCTAACGATGTCGGAAAACTTAAAGTTTCAGTTTTACCTTTGACTGTTACAAAGCACTGTGTGTGTTAAATAAACACATTTTTACAAAACTTCAACGTATCAACCATTATTTTCTAAATCTGTTTATGTGGAGTGTTACTACAGAACAAGCTCATTAATATAATTTGAAACGTATTTTGCAAACGCATCAATACATGAGCAGTTCCTTTTTTTTTTTCTTTTTTTTTTTACAAATATGGGGAAGAGCCAGTTAGTCAATTCTACCAACCAGAACTTATGAAACAACTGCAATCAGAAACAAAATGTAGAAATAAAATCTACATCCTTCAAATTCATATGAATAGCAAATTCCTAATTTAAAAAAAAATCTAATTTAAAAGCTATGAAAAGTTACAGATGATTGGGGATAGAGTAAGGAGCGGGTGAAGCAGATGTAGCTTAAATTATGTCTTAAGATGTGAACAAAATAGCTCTCAGTGTTGCCAGGTCTGTGCAATAAAACCAACCCAATTTTATTATTGCATATATTATTATTAAAAAAAACGTGTATGTATAAGAATGAGTAAATGAATGTACTGACACATTTACATTTTAAAAGGAGTGTATGATTTTTTTTTTAATTCAATTACTGTAGTTACTGTACTGTAATTGTTTGCAGGGCTGTAGTCAAGATCACCATTGTCCAAGACCAAGACCAGGACTAGCCTAGATCAAGTCCAAATGAAAGCAAGATTGAGTCAAGATCTAGACTGACAACCATCTAATCCTTCTTGAGGCCAAGCTTGCTAACGTATTGGTGCCAGAAACCACAGCACACCTTCAGAGGTCTTGTGGAGTCTAGGCCTTGATGGGTCAGAGCTGTTTTGGTGGCACAAGTGCGACCTACACAATATTAGGCATGTGGTTTTAATGTTATATCTGATCATTGTATGTTTGTAGGGCTGTAGTCAAGAGCACCATTGTCCAAGACCAGGACTAGCCAAGATCAAATGAAAGTCAGACAGAGTCAGGATCTAGACTGAAAACCATCAAATCCTTCGTGAGGACAAGCCTTTACTTCAGCTAGCTGCCATCATTTACTCATTGCACCAGTGATTAGAATGTTTTCTAGAAGAAGGAATTACTTATTGTCAAACTTATTGTCAGTCCAAGTCAATACAGAAAACATCATGTGACCATGAGTCCTCCAGCCATACATAACAGACTCCACATTTACTGGTTGTATGTGTATTTATTTGGCTTGAAAACATCCATATAATTAATGTAATGATATAATATTATTAATGTAATGAATGCAACACTCCCAACCTCAAGCAGGAAGTCAAAATGAAAAATCACAGACCTGGCAACCCTATTCTCACTCGTTATAACTGTGTAGGTGGATCCCTTCATAATATCCATAAACATGGACCTAGCTTTAATCTGTAATTGTTCGGTGTGTATTCCCGCAGTGCTGACTGTGGAGTTTTGTAGCTGGTCTTTATGTTCTCATTATCAGCTATATATAGGCAAGAATGAGAACATTGCTCTCCACTTTAAAGCTGTAGTGTGTGCAGGCCATTCTGTCAAAGTGTTTTCAATATAATTGTCCCATAAACTATCATTCTGTACGAGTTAACCTAAACCATGCAGCCGTCGAAGACCAAACAGCTATTAAAAAAAACTATATACATATGAAATAAATAAATAAATATGAAGAAGAAGAAGAAGAAGAAGAAGAAGAATGGCTTTAGTGTCACTCTAAAGAGATGAATGTCATCTTCAGACATGCTTTTATCAACTTGCCTGAAAGAGGTAAGATTTCTTCATTTACATTTATCAAAAAAAACCAATACTATGAACTTTTCTATCCAGCTCTGTGATTGGGAAAGCTTGGTGATAGAATAACACCTAGTACATTGGGCAGCTGTGGCTCAGGTGATAGAGCGGGTTGTCCACTAATCGGAGAGTTGGCGGTTTGATTCTCGGCCCACATGTCTCCACATGCTGAAGTGTCCTGGGGCAAGATACTGGACCCCAAGTTGCTCCCTATGGCTCTGCACCCATTGGTGTATGGGTGAATGAGAAACAGTGTAAAGTGCTAAGGTTAAAAAAAAAAGTGCTATATACGTGCAGACCATATACATGTCCATAGTCTGGCTATCCATCTCGCATGTGTTTACGTTCCATCAACATTTATTTGTAACATATTTCTAGGTCTCTACTCTGGTTGATACAATTTTGGATTTGGAGACAATCATTGAATCATAGTAAAGGCCATAACATGACACGTCTCTGAATTGCACTGTAGACGTGAGTCTGAGTTGCATCAAGTGCAGCAGATAGGTGCTGAGATGCGATGTGAGTCCACGAACACTGTACAGGCCTTTAGTTTGACGTGTGCTCTGAGTAATCTGTGTCTCCCTTTTGTGAGATTGCTGAAGGCTTGGTCAGCCAAACTATTTCCAAACTAGTTTCTTGGACCCATGTTTCATGTGACATGAAGAGCACAGCAATGGAACTGACTTAGTTTTTAATCATAGAAGTGCAACAAGTCATAATTACATTTTTACTAGTCAGAATTGAATTCAAAATATCTGTAAGTAATTTTTTACTAGTCGGAATCGGATTTAAACAGTAGGAATTAATTAATAATCAAAACTCATATTGATATTTACTGTATAATAAAATTTGGACTAGTCATAAATCACCATAGACCTACAATGAAGTCCTGTCTCTCTTATCCACAATCCTCATCGACTCTTATTCAATTTTTACTAGTCAAATGGATTTCTACTAATAAAACTATCTGTAATTACATTTGTTTTACTAATAAGCATTGAATTGTGGATAAGAGAGACAGGATTCCAATGTAAGTTAATGTCGATTTAAGTTAAAATTTAATCACAGATATCTTCAATATGACTTTTGATTAGTAAAATACGATTGTACTAGTAAAAAAGTATAATTCTGACTAGTAAAAAAAAAATTACAGATATCTTAAATTTAATTAAAATTAAATTATGACTTGATACACATTAAACGCTAAAATGCCTTTCCATAATGGAACTGAAGTTCGGTGCCCAGAAAGAGGTCCTTTACATGGCCACTCCATGACAGTACAAACTTTTGGGTCATGCATGACAAATCCAGCTCTACCTGAGATGCTGAGGGAGCATTACCCAAGCCATATGACATTACTATATATTCATAATGGCCAGAAGTGGTACTGATTCCTGTCTTCCATTCCTTCTCTGATTTTCCTTGTCTGATTTTGATGATAATATATGCACTGCAGAGATCGAGTCTAGACAGAGAATGACAAAGAAAAAAAAAAGAAAGTCGATAAAACAAATGAAATGTCATATCGTGACCTTAATATTATAAGGTTTTATCTGGGTGAAGAGCCGTTTTGAGATGGAGGACATCAAAGATTTGACATTCCAACTAGCAAAAGACTGAAATCCTGAAATTTACATTTACAGCTCAACATTTCCTACATTATATGTTATGTCAAATTTACATTATGGAAATTCGGAGATGATTTTTTTTTTTACCACTGGTTAAACACAGATAAAAGCTTATTATTCTGGCAAGATTATATCTGTTTCTTATTAAACATTCATCTCTTAATCTCATTAAATAACTAATAAATGATAATAAACTCTGTAGAGAAAGAACACAACTTTTCAATACATTTGATTTTTTTCTGAATATATTCTCCATTGTCTAAAATACAAGACATTTCACTTTAACCTTCTGAAAAAAAACACAGAAATTCTAATGGTTTCCACTACAAATACCATTACAAACAATCAGCTAACCATTAAAACCATTCCCATTCCCATTCTTGGTCCTCAATGGTATCCACTAGATATAACATGCCACCAGTAGAAGGCAACAAATTACCAGTAGAGACCCACAGGGACCATTACAGCTTCCATTAAAACCAATACAATTCTCATTATAACCATTAAAACAAATTCTATGAAGGTTTCTATTGGGTTTTTTTTTCCCAACAGGGAAGATCTGAAGTTGCTCCTAAACAATTTTACCTTGCAATTTAGTTGTTAAACATATATTACAATGTTAATAAAAACACATTAGAACATACAACACATGGTTCTGTACATGCAACCACACAAACACAGCTTACGTGTTTGTTAGCTGTGCTTGAGTCCCTGGTTACATTGGAAAATTCACTTTATTAAGCACATTGGATGTAGTTAGCTAATGTCAGTAATATTTAATGCTACTGGTATCTGATGTTAGCCACGATGTTAGCTTTCTGCTGCGCTGTAGACATTCTAATGTGCCAGAGTGTATTTACTGTAGATTGTAAAATCAGTGAGTTCAGTATACCTGTATTATACAGACTGTATTACTCACATGGAGAATATGAAGTACTTCCTCCTCTGACTTTTCTTGTCAGAGTTTAAAAAGAAAGTGGAAGTGTATCTGTGAGTTTGGAGATAGAACTTGTATTTTTTCAAATCCTGCAAATAACACTACAGGAGAATTAATTCAATTCAATATGAGATGTGGAAATGACTTTTCTTGTGCATGTCATTAAAGAGGAATCGATTGCAGGAGGCTGAGGGTTATTTATCTCGGCTCGCTGGGGGCAGACGGTCAGCTTTGCTTCGCATGTCTCATAATGAGCATTTCATTTGGTGAAAGGATGAAGATGCCAGCTTTGGGGCAGAAGACGCTGCTTTATCTTGCTTTGTCCCCCTTCAATTTGTCCCCCTTTGTTTTGCCCCTTTGTTTTGTCCCCCTTCAATTTGTCCCCCTTTGCTTTGTCCCCCTTCAATTTGTCCCCCTTCGCTTTGTCACCCTCACTTTGTCCCCCTTCGCTTTGTACCCTTTTACTTTTCCCCCTTTGTTCTATCCCCCCTTGCTTTGTCCCCTTCACTTTGTCCCCCCTTCACTTTGTCCCCCCTTTGCTTTGTCCCCCTTTGCTTTGTCCCCCCTTTACTCTGCCCCCTTTCACTTTTCCCCCTTTGTTCTACCCCCTGCTGCTTTGTCCCCTTTCACTTTGTCCCCCTCGCTTTGTCCCCTTTCACTTTGTCCCCCCTCGCTTTGTCCCCTTCACTTTGTCCCCTAGCGCTTTGTCTCCTTTCACTTTGTCCCCCCCTCGCTTTGTCCCCCCTCGCTTTGTCCCATTCACTTTGCCCCCTCCTTCTCATAGCCACACTGTGGCTTAATTACATAAAAATAAATTGGCTGGTGAGGATGTAGAAGACCTCCTCACGCTCCCAGCTCTAACACTCTCATTATCCCGAGGGATTTAAAATGTGGATTGGAAGGAGCGACTCAACTCAACTCAGCTTTTTACCAGTTTCTAATGGTCAAATAGTTATCTGACCTTAGCTTTGAGTTATAAAGGTCTTTGTTAATAAAAGAGCTGAACTTAAAGTTCAGCCTGAGCAAGAAATCCAAAAAGGACTCAAAATGTCGATGAATTTTATTTTTTTTAAAAAACAATAAGATGAGACTTATGAAACAGAGAGCTCCGGGAATATACATCCACAAAGAAATAAAATATGTTTTATACCAAAAAGCTGGTCACCTCTGCCAGGAGGTTAAGACATGGTAACATTCATCTCACTCCATGTTCACATTAGCAAGTGATAAGTCTCTCAAATCGCTTGCAATTTACTATTTTTGGCTTCTGGGCGTGGCCTGTCCAGCATTTTTTTTTAAGTATAGTAGCCAAAATGTACAGCCAACAGCAGACTATATTCAATTTATACCTACTACTTTTTTTATTTACTTTTTTTAATTATTTAATGTGTTTGGCTTCATACAAACTGCAGAATATCAAAACAAGCTAACTGTACTAGCTACATACACTCACCAGACGCACCAAGGGTCTCTGCTACTTCCTTCCAAGCTATGTTTTTCTTTGTAATATCTGTATACATGTTTAATGAGAGGCCGTATATGATGTCACAAATTCTCCCCTCTCATTTTGAGTCGAGGTTCCCAGCTTAGTGAGAGCTGCTTGCTATTATTCCCAGTTCTCTATGCCCCTTTGTTTTGGTTATGGTTCTGTCTCTGCTCCATCCTGTCATTAGTTTGTTAATGTGGCTGTGGTAGAGAAGGTTATCCAGTAATCGTAGGGTTGGCGGTTCGATTCCTGGCCCACATGACTGAAGTGTTCTTGGGCAAGACACTGAACCCCAAGTTGCTCCCGATGGCAGGCAAATGTCTTGCATGGTAGCTCTGCTGCCATTGGTGCGTGAGTGTATGGGTGAATGAGACACAGTGTAAAAAGCTTTGTGAACCGCGAAGGTTTGAAGACCATTTACCATTTAACCCATTGTGTTAATTAATTTGCTTATTTATTGTTACTACTTCTCATGGCGAAGTCTTGCCAATCAATGTGCATTCTGGAAGCATTGCTATTTCTTGTTGATTGTTTACAGGCATTACAGAGCCTTATTTTCTGTTCCTGTTTACTTCTGGTTCGCCAAGACTTGCCTCTTATCATTTATGGATGCTTCTTTATTGATGTTGCCTCCATGTTTATTGATCCATGCTATGAATTTTGATTATGATTCAAGCATTTCCCCTAATAAACCACACACTGAGTATACATAGGTGCATCCTGCCTCCAACTGTACATTACATTACAACAAGATAAAATGAAGCCATGGTTATACGTTTTTCTTCCAATTTTGTGCGGCAAAAAGTAAATGGGAACTAACTGCAGGTAGGAACTAATGTTCAGTGAGTGGGGAACTGAAGAAATGTCGGACCACAGGATTGATCCGAGGAATCATTCGAGACGATAGGCCTTTATCACGATCCGTGTGTCGTCACTTCCAGGGCTGAATATTAACGTAAACTGATTTCCGATCTGCAGCAGCAATGGATGCATGAAGGTTTACTACATCGCTTCGAGATCTTCCAAGCTACAACCGTAGCAACAATGAACACAAATAGATTTGTCTCCTTGAACTGGAGCTGGCTACAATCCATCCTGAACATGTAACCTGGAGAGATTGTGGCTCTTTGTTTTTTCTTCATGGACCGGTAACACTGAGCCCTGACAATCAGCTCACTATCCACCACCTCAGATACCAGCCATCTCGAGTAGCGATTAAAATAACGTTAAATTTAAACTTACCTTCATAGTCGAAGATGTAGTTTTCATAGAAGAATTTATAAGCCTTCTCAAGTTTGGATATCTTCGTTTGAGAATGATTTTCGACAATCTTACAAACATTGTTGATGTGAGGAAGATCTCGAAGCGATGTAGTAAACCTTCCTGCGTCCATTACTGCTGCAGATTGTGCGGACTGTGATGAAGGCCTTTCGTTTGGGTTTGTCACTTTGCAGAATCATACTTAGTTTGTATAGAATCAAGAAACTCTTTGTTCAAATGTTGTTTTGTAGCCTGCTGCAACTTGTAGTTAGTTAATGTCAGTTAGCTGTTAGTTAGTTTTGGTGAGGTAGGAAACATCTGGTGAACAATTGTTGCTGAAAATAAATGGAATGTTAGCCGTCATTGTGTAATTATGCTTCAATATTTGAATAAAGTTGACCAACTAAAATAATCAGTATTTCAGGTGTGTTAGTTAACTGATAAGATAAGATAAGATAAGATAAGATAAGATAAGATAAGACAAGATATATTATTTAAAATCGTACATGTACAGAAAATTAGTAGCTTAACCGTGCTCAGTGTAAATTCATTAAAAATAGAAATAGAAGTGTAAATAAAGTGAAAAGAATTTTGTTTAAAACTGTACATGTGCAAAATAATTACTGACTAAATACTGTGAAGTGTAATTTTTTTTTAATGGAATTAAAAGTGTAAAAAAAAAAAAAAAACAGAAGTGTATAACAATACACAAATTAAGAAATAAAATTGTACGTGTGCAGAAAAATTACTGACTTGAGTGTAAATAAAATAACAATTTAAATAAATCATTAAATCATGAATGATTTATGATATATCGTTAAAGTGTAAATAAAATAGAAACAGAAATATTCTTTAAAAGTGTGCATGTGCAGTAAAATAGACTTAAAAGTGTAAATAAAGTGTAAATAAAATAAAAAAAAATAAAAGATTTATAACTGTACGTGTGAAATTTGCTGACTTAACACTGTAAATAAAGTGTCAATTAAATATAAATAGAAGTATAAAAATAGACATGTACAGTATCTCACAAAAGTGAGTACACCCCTCACATTTTTGTAAATATTTTATTATATCTTTTCATGGGACAACACTGACGAAATGACACTTTGCTACAATGTAAAGTAGTGAGTGTACAGCTTGTATAACAGTGTAAATTTGCTGTCCCCTCAAAATAACTCAACACACAGCCATTAATGTCTAAACCACTGGCAACAAAAGTGAGTACACCCCTAAGTGAAAACGTCCAAATGTACAAAAATGTGAGGGGTGTACTCACTTTTGTGAGATACTGTATATAAAATAACAACTGAACTTGAAACTGTACATGTACCAAAAATAAATAAATAAATAAATAAATAAATAAATAAATAAATAAATACTGAATTAAGATTAACATACGATACTCTAGTTTTAATTCACAAGAGACATTTACTTGCATGTTTTAAAAGCTGGAATATTATTTTAAAGAAGCCGTTTAGTACTTTACTGGGGTTTGGATATTGTTAGCGACGTCCATACTGCAGAGTAGCAGACTATAAGCGTTAAGAAATAATAATAATATTATCATAAATTCTGTTATACTTCTCATTAAAAACACACGAGCACTCAGATGAATTTCTTTCTCATAACCCAGTTTAGGTGTTTTGCTGTTTTACAGAGACGGTGGAAGACTGTGTGCTTTCTGACACCATTACAGAGATTAATTGGGTTGAAAGAGGCAAGTCAAGGTGCAGCGTTCAAAAGCAACAAGGAAGTGAACTCAATTTGTGAGACTTATTGAGGCCGGCGTCTGCTCTTTATTCAAGCTGTAGTAACAACGCAAACTCAATTACATGCCTTAGCCTTAATGCTGTACTCTTCCCAATTCCAATACTCATATGGCTGAAATAACAAGTCGTATGAAAGTCTCGGAGATAGTCCATGCTAAAACACATGCTAGGGTCACACCCAAGGAGTAGCTCCTATCTACTCATACACGGTCTGAAATAAATAAAAAAAAGATATCAGTGCATCCCTATTAGATAGAAGTGAGCTTTCTTACCATCAGATACATTATAAATAATAGACAATTTTAGGAGATGATCTTAATAAAACAGCTGTGACCTTCAGGACTCATCGAGTCCAGTCCCGCAGAGCTGGTGTCCAGCACCGTTTGGGAATTTCCCGATTTATGAACATCTGAAAGAGCTCATGAGTTAATTATAAGGAGAGTTAGAGCAGGAAAATCACCAAACCATGTCTCCAGCCTCTCAGGACTGGAGCTGATGAACCCTGAAGGTCAAGGAAGAGACCGGACCTGAGGAGCTCAGGACACACGGCACTGTCCTGTACTCCACAATCAAGTGGAACCAACGTCAAATTTACGTGTGAAGTCACTTAATTCTACATTTAATATGTTTGTGTCATATGTTTGGGAACAGAACACTTGGGGTCATGCTGTTATAGTAAAATAACCAACAATGGGGTGGTGTGAGGAAGCAGAGTTGTTGTCACCACCCAGAAGATTGTTTTCCTGGAACAGCACCTCACACTGTTTTATTCCTCTTATACCACAACAACTTGCCGACCGTTACAATTTCTTATTTACTTAGTTCCTGTTCTCACTTACGTTATAGCAGCTATAAACACCAGCCTCTTAAAACTTACAGCTTTACCTCAGACTGTTACAAAACGCTGACACTGGAGACTCCTTCCATAAATGAAAACTTCGCCACATCGACACACTTTTTAAATCCAGAAAGAGAGAGAAAGACAGAGGCAGAGAGAGATGGAGAGAGATGGAGAGAGAGAGTGACAAAAAGACAGACAGAGAGACAAAGACATAGAGAAACAGAGAGAGAGACACACAGAAAGAGAAACAGTGAGAGAGAGAGAGACACACACACACACACACACACTCAAAGAGAGACAGGCACAAAAAGAGATGGAGAGAGAGAGAGGCTGAGAGAGTCAGAGAGAGACAGATAAACAGAGAAAGATAGAGTGAGTGAGGGAGACAGACAGAGAGAGAGAGTGAGACGGATAGTCAGAGACACAGAGAGAGAGACAGACAGAGAGATAGAAGGCAAGAAAGAAATTGAGAGAGAGAGAGAGATTGAGACAGAGTCAGAAACAGAGAGACAGAGAGATGAAGAGACAGTGAGAAAGTGAGAGAGAGACATGAAGAGAGAAACAGATAAACAGATATGATAGAGTGAGTGAGGGAGACAGAGTCAGAGACACACACAGAGAGAGAGAGAAAGACAGATAAACAGAGAGACAGACAGACAGGGAGGTAGATAGATAGCAAGAAAGAAAGTGAGAGAGAGACAGAAAGAGAATGACAGACAGAGAGTGAGACACAGTCAGAAACACGGAAACAGTGAGAAAGTGAGAGAGAGACAGGCAGAGAGACACAGATAAGCAGAGAAAGATAGAGTGAGTGAGGGAGACAGAGAGACAGACAGAGAGAGAGTGAGACAGAGCATCAGAGACACAGAAGAGAAAGAGAGATAAACAGAGAGACAGACAGAGAGATAGATAGCAAGAAAGAAAGTGTGAGAGAGACAGAAAGAGAAAGACAGTCAGAGAGTGAGCCAGAGTCAGAAACACATAGACAAAGCGATAGACAGGCAGAGAGAGTGAGACAGAGAGATAGACAGGCAGAGAGAGAAGTGTGAATCTGCAGTGTTTGATTATAGCTGAAGCGTGTGTGTGTGTGTGTGTGTGTGTGTGTGTGTGTATTCCCAGCCTGCCCATCTCTCAGTAATAGTGTAGATTTAAAATCACTAATTCCACCAGAGCTGGCGTCATTAAATACTTATAAAGCAGACACGCTGACCTGGGCGTGGCCCGTGTCAGTCCGAGAGGCCATTCTCCCTCCAAACTTTATAACACTTGTGTGTTTTTTTCTCCGCCTCGATCCTGGGAGGGTTTTGGCGGGGTTACTCGGTGAGATATCGACTCGGCCGAAGTTTCAAGGTGAGGCTGTTGTCAAGGCGTCAGGTCTCTTATTAGTTTCTGAGCCGGGCCGTCTTATTATGCATTCTGGAGGGAGCGTTCTTCTCGGAGAATTTTAATTAGTGTGACTTTAACAAAAGACAGAGGATTGTGCCATCTGCCTTCAGAACAAGGATCCCTCACTAATTAAAACACCTAGGCCAGCTATTAGACTATAATACCTACTGAGGTGGAGGGATTTTACAAGAGGGGACGTGGAAATTTATACACATGATGTGCCGAGGTGGAATCTTCTACATGCAGTTATTACAGCTCTGGAGCTCCAAAAATCATCAACACTTTGTGTAAATATCACCACTTCTACCATTATTACTAAAATACACTGCAGATATAATATAACCAGTGCTCTTCAGAAAGTATTCACCCCCCCCCCCCCCCCCCCACCCAGTGATTATTTCCCTTTTTGCTAAATTGCGACAAATTTCAGCGTATCAGAATGGGACTTTTTTTTCTGCTCATTTTGAAGTGACTCTCTACAGAAATAAAATTAAATTAAGTATTTAGATTTTAAAAAAGCAAAAAAAAACTAAAAACTGATTCGCTGATAAGTATTCACCCCCTCGTTTATGAATTGTCCTTTTGCAGGAATCATAGATATGAGTTGCCTCAGATGTGTCTCTATGAGCTCAATAGAGTGTCTTCAATACACAAATTTCTCCAGCTTTGCCAGATTAGATGGAGAATTCCTTTGTAGGTCTTGCCCTATGCTTTGGCTCATTGTCCTGTTGGAACATACTGTATATTTTTGCCTTAAATGCAACCTAAATGTCTGGCTGACCGGAACAGGTTCTCCTCAACAATTTGCTTATATTAGGCTTCATCCATGCTGCTTGAGTTTGGCAACAAGCTTTCTAATTCCACCTGCTGCAAACAACAGAGCATGATGCTGCTACCACCACCGTGCTTCTTCACAGGAATGATTTTGGGCTGCGTTTGGTTTGTGCCAAACATAACTCTTCAGCGTTAGAATAAATGGCTTCCTTCCCGTAGAGGTCGGATCTGCGAAGAGCTGATGATGTTGGGTTCTCCACAGGTTCTCCTGTTTCATCCCTGAGCTCTGTAACCCCTTCAGTGTTGTATCTGGACTCTCAGACAACTGCGCTTCTTTCATATCTTTTCTACTTTGTTATAATGGATTTCACAGCGCTCCTGGGGAGGTTGGAATAATAAGCTTTGCAGATGTTTAATCACCTTTTCTATCTTTGTACGCCCAGCTCCTTGGTCCTCATGACAGCAGGACTGACCTGATCTGCAGTTTTATCTGTGAGACCTCTCAAAGTCAGAGATATTTATTGTGCAAGCATACAATTTGGACACAAGCGGATTTAAAATGAACCCTGTGGAACATATTTAATGTGAGTGCTCAAGAAAATTAAGCTCTAGTCCTAAATGGGGGTATAAACGAGTACATCACAGGATGTGTTCATTTTTGTCATGACCATAACTACACTTCTGCATTACGTTATCGTCTTCACCGCTCTGGACGGATTTCTGCTTTTAGCTGCATAAACACTCGATATCCATCACGCTGCTTAGTGCAGAGGTGCGAGAGAACGGTCACAGCTCATCCATTTCCCCTGTGTGTGAAGGTTTAAGGCGTGTCCGTGTTTATTCAGCGTTAAAGCGGCGGTCAGCATCGGTTTTTCAGAGAAGTCATGGAGTGCTGCGATATCGAATCCCGCTGTGTTTAAAAGGAACAATATCAGAACATCCTGGAATGTGTCGGGGCGGATGCGTCTGTGTGTTTTCTCTCTGGAGATAAGCGTGCTGGGGCGTTTCATATACACTTTCTGAGCCTGGACCACTGATTATTAACATATCACCACATACCCCACGATGCACTGTGTGATGGTACAGTCCGAGTGGTGCACAGACGCTATAGATAGCGCAGACATGTTGACTTCTGAGCTACGGTTATATTTGTCTCTTTAATAGCATATACGCCTCTTCTGTCCCCGTTCCAGCACACCCCAAGCATCCACACACACCACAAGAAGCCATTACATTAATAACTATATTAGCATTACTGTTTCTGGCAGCCTTAATTAGCACTGAGGCTAAAAATCTAAACCCTTGGACATTATTCTGTTACATAAAGCTGTATGAACTTCCTTCTGGGAAGTTCGTATTTACGAGTTGGGAAGTCGTAATTACGACGTCAGGTGCGTTTAAGTCACGTTGGTCAGAGTGAGATGGCGGCGTACCTTCTCTTAATTAACTACAAAAAAATACAGCAAGGTCTTTTATGTTTTCAATCAATTTATGAAGCCACTGTAAACTTTATCGTTACATATTATACCGTAATTGTACAATGCTACTGTATTTTGTGCAGGCAGTTAGCTTATTTTATTGTAAACATTCCATTTCAACAAATGTACCGTCAACTACAGACGCTGCATCCACTGATTCCACCATGTTTTCTTACTGACACGCCTCCAACTCGGAAACTCAGAGCTCAAAGAAAATCCTGAGTTTCCCCACTCGTAATTACGACTTACGAATTGTGCGTTCAACTGGTAAATACGATCTTCCCGACATGACTTGAACGCACCACAAGTTGCCATTTTGTTTACTGCTGGTTGTCATGGTTTCATTGATAGCACCACGCGGCCATTTTGGATCCTTGATTGATTAATATTACAGTAAGTAGGTCAGGGGTTTCTGAACCATTTTGTAGACAGGGATCACGTTGATTGTAAAATAAGCTCCATGGAATCCTCAAGAAGATTATTTATGTATGTGTACAGTAATATATTGTTTATTTGTTAGAGCCATATAGACATAGATCAACTCACTCATTCACTCACTCACTCACTCACTCATTCACTCACTCACTTACTCATTCACTCACTCATTCACTCACTCATTCACTGTCACTCACTCACTTACTCATTCACTCACTCAGCCATTCATTCACTCACTCACTCACTCACTCATTCACTTACTCACTCTCACATCACTCATTCACTCACTCACTCATTCACTCGCTCATTCACCCACTCACACATTCACTCACTCACTCACTCACTCATTCACTCACTCATTCACTCACCCATTTACCAACTCACTCACTCACTCACTCATTCATTCACTCACCCATTCACGAACCCATTAATTCACTCATTCACTCCCTCATTCATTCACTCATTCATTCATTCATTCATTCATTCACTCATTCGCTCACTCACTCATTCACTCACTCATTCACCTACTCACTTGCTCACTCATTCACTCACTCACTCACTCATTCACTTGCTCACTCACTCACTCATTCACTTGCTCACTCTCGCATCGCCCATTCACTCACTCACTCATTCGCCCACTCACTCATTCACTCACTCACTCATTCACTCATTCACTCACTCACTCATGCACTCATTCACTCGCTCACTCATTCACTCACTCACTCACTCACTCATTCACTCACTCACTTACCCATTCACTTGCTCACTCTCACATCACTCGTTCACTCACTCACTCATTCACTCGCCCACTCACCCACTCATTCGCTCATTCACCCACTCACTCATTCAATCACTCATTCACCTGCTCACTCACTCACTCACTCACTCACTCATTCACTCACTCACTCACTCACTCATTCACTCACTCATTCACCTGCTCACTCACTCACATCACTCATTCATTCACTCACTCCTTCACTCACTCATTCACTCACATTCAGTAAGTGATTTATCCAGGTCAAGGTCATTGTGCCCTTGCTGGGGAAAAAAAACCTAGAATTTGTAATGATTTTAATGGTTATAATGGGAATTGTATTGGTTTTAATGGAAACTGTAATGGTCCCTGTGGGTCGCTACAGGTAATTCGTTGCCTTCTATTGGTGGCATGTGTCTACTGCATATGTCTACTGGATACCATTAAGGACCACTAATGGTAATGGGAATTGTTTTAATGGTTAGCTGATGGTTTGTAAAGGTATTTGTAGTGGAAACCATTAGGATTTCTGTGATGGTTTCTATTGGCGTTTTTTTCAGCACGGTGGATCTGGAGCTGATCCTGGTAACGCTGTGCAAGGTGAGAGAATTCACCCCGGATGAGATACCAGTCCAACAAAGGGCACCATCAATGCACACACATTAAGTTTTTGTGACGTGGGAGGAAACCCACATGAACACGGAGAGAACATGCGAAATAATCAATACAGGCAGTTATGAGCTCAGGATGGGACCCAGGACCCCGGAGCTCTGAGTGGATATTATTTGTATACACACTTGTGAGTATTGGTGTATCACTGTTAGATAATTATAATACATTATTATTCAGTTCACGTTTATTATTACAGAATCTACACCAGATCCTGTGTAGAGCTCTGCTGTGAGAAAAAAATCTGAATTTCCTGTTCCAGTCATTTAGATTTTTTTTCTTCTAATTGTAACAGTGTTAACTGTCCTCATCTCTTCATAGCTAACACCTCAGTTAGCAAACACTAGTGTTTTTTTTGTTTGTTTTTTCGCATTATCTTCCCACACATTGTTTTGTTTTGGAGATTATTGCTGCCTAACACCACTTAATTTGTCTAATCACGTCAGGTTTACCCTTAGCTTCCACTCTCTCTACTCCAAATATCCCAACACACAGCACATATACAAAAAAGTGCCAATAATCCCCCATAGCTGAAATCAGCATCCGGTTAAGAACCCTCGGAAAGGGCCCAGCACAAAACGCTCTGAATGCATAATCTCACCTTTCATACACGACCTGTAATGCGATGTCAAGAAGACGGACGGGACGGAAAGCACACAGACGCGGGGTCTGAATTTTAACACGCTGGATTATTATATGTAATGCGTCCCTGAAGAGCTCGGGAGAGAAAACGAGGAAAATACAATCATCCGCTACAAACATCGCTCGCCTCAGCACCGCCATGATACGAAACACAACAACATAACGGGTTTCAGCTATGAGGAAAAGTGTCGGGACTGCGTCTTTTATAAATATCTTTATAACACAGCCATGTTAAACTCTGGATTCTGACATCTTCAGGACTTTTTCAGATTTCACAGTAACATGCAAGCTGCGCAATTAAAATATATCAGATTAATATGTGAATTATTGACAGTGGCAGGAGAGTGTGCGTGTGCGGTCGCTGTACATCATCCGGTGGCTAACTTCAGATCGAAGGCTGATGCTAACCCAAAGTGCTTTTTACTGATTTATCCGGAGCTGGAACTTGAATCATCAAAGCGGCGAGAATCCGTTTGAAGGCGTCCTGATCAGACGGGACAGCACTCATAAAGAGATAAAAGCAGACGTTGTGATAATGCTGATCAACGTGAAAGACGACACATCAGAAACATTAAGTTAAGAGAGGAACATGTGGTGAGGAACGCTTAATTGGCCCTCGAGTGCTGCCATTCGTTAATAAGGAAACTACGACGGAGTGAAAACGATAAATTACAAATGACATACAATGGTGAGCAAACCCAGTGTTACAGTCAAGACAGTTTAATCTCTGGAAACTCGAGATTATCTAACTCTTATCTTCTGATATCTTATCATCGGAGTGTTCACACAATCACAACTGAGTAAAGTCGTTAAAGATGGATGCATGCGGTCAATTTCTGCTTGTTTCGCTTCCTTACAGACATGAAAAGCTCTCAAATAGCTTTTGAAATTGTCCAAGAAGAACAGTCTGACCAAAAAATCTCATGCAAAATGAATTAGTATTCCAATTATCCAATTATCCAAAGAAAAAAATATCTTTGTTAAATGTAGGTGTGCAACAATTATTGGCACCCTTTTAGTCAATACTTTGTGCTCCCTCCCTTTGCCAAGATAACAGCTCGGAGTCTTCTCCTATAATGCCTGATGAGGTTGGAGAAAACATGGCAAGGGATCTGAGACCATTCCTCCATACAGAATCTCTCCAGATCCTTCAGATTTCGAGGTCCACACTGGTGACCTCTCCTCTTCAGTTCACCTCACAGGTTTTCTATGGGTTTCAAGTCAGGGGACTGGGATGGCCATGGCAGGACCTTGATTTTGTGGTCAGTAAACCATTTTTGTGTTGATTTTGATGTATGTTTTGGATCATTGTCCTGCTGGAAGATCCGACCACGGCCCATTTGAAGCTTTCTGGCAGAGGCAGTCAGGTTTTCATTTAATATCTGTTGATATTTGATAGAGTCCATGATGCCATGTATCCTAACAAAATGTCCAGGTCCTCTGGCAGAAAAACAGCCCCAAAACATTAAAGAGTCACCACCATATTTAACCGTGGGCACGAGGTACTTTTCCATATGGCTACCTCTCTGTGTGCACCCAAACCACCTCTGGTGTTTATTGCCAAAAAGCTCTATTTTGATTTCATCTGACCATAGAACCCGATCCCATTTGAAGTTCCAGTAGTGTCTGGCAAACTGAAGACTCTCGAGTTTGTTTTTAGATGAGAGTAGAGGCGTTTTTCTTGAAACCCTTCCAAACAACTTGTGGTGATGTAGGTGACTTCAGATTGTAGTTTTGGAGACTTTCTGACCCCAAGACGCAACTAACTTCTGCAATTCTCCAACTGTGATCCATGGAGATTTTTCGGCCACTCGAACCATCCTCTTCACAGTGCGTTGAGACGATATAGACACACGTCCAATTCCAGGTTGATTCATAACATTTCCAGTTGACTGGAACTTCTTAATTATTGCCCTGATGGTGGAAATGGGCATTTTCAATGCTTGTGCTATTTTCTTATAGCCACTTCCCATTCTGTGAAGCTCAACAACCTTCTGCTGCACATCACAGATATATTCCTTGGTCTTACCCATTGTTATGAATGACTAAGGGAATTTGGCCTGTGTGTTACCTAATATTCATACCCCTGTGAAACAGGAAGTCATGGCTGAACAATTTCCTGTTCCTAGTCACCCAGGTGTACTAAAAAGAAAAGTAAAATATCAATGGGAAAATACTTCAAATATATTTTTCTCATATGAATTCACAGAGGTGTCAATAATTGTTTAATTATTGTATTGTAATTACCTGTATTTAACAAAGATATATATATTTTTATAAACCTGTGTTGTGTTTGCAATTGTTTGATATCCATGAGAGCAGAGTATTTTTGTGAATTTTTCTGAACAAAAGGTTAAACAATAAAGAAAATTTTTCACAGCCTTCTTTGCTTATATTTACCAAGGGGGGCAATATTAGCGGAGGGCTCTGTGCATGAAAACATATGATTTCTTGTACTTATTTTTTATTGAAAAGCCCTCATGGAATTCCAACTCGGAGACGTCAGAGCTCCGGAGACAATCTTTATCTGAGTCTGCGTTTTAAATCATTTATTTTTCAGAAACTTCTAATTTAAGAAACATACCTGTTAAAAAAACACGAAGGCACCGTGACTCTAATGATGCGCTCATGACAACTGTGAAAGATTTTTTCTGACTCTGGCTTTTTACTGCATTTGTTTGGTACATATTATATTTTTTTATATGTTTTTGTTTATATTACTGGAACTGGAGCAGATGTGCTGAACAGATGGTCTCTCACACACACACACACAAACACACACACACACACACACACACACACACAAACATAGTAAATATATATATATATATATATATATATATATATATATATATATATATATATATATATATATATATATATATATATATATAGAGAGAGAGAGAGAGAGAGAGAGAGAGAAAATAAGAGAGAAATGCAACAAACATTTATTGCACTGTTGTGTTTGTTCCACATTTTTGTCACATTTTAGCTTGTAGAGTTAGAGTTACGCACATGGGGGTGGAGTTTGATTAAAACAGAGGCGTGTCTTAGTTAGTCACCATTCTGAACTTACTGTCTGACAGTTTGATGTAACCACAGTATGTCACACTGAAATGCAGGTCTACACTCAAACACACTATGGAATGTCATTCAAAGACAGTAATAAATATATAAATATGATACTTTATGTCCCATTAAAGTCCACGAAAAAGTTTTTTTCTTCAAGACAGTACATCGGAGGAGACACGTCTTAATCAGAGACATCGCTAGTCTCAAGGATTACATTTTTTTTATAATTTTTTTTTAATTTATTTAAAGTTTCTCTGTAGCAGATGAGTGCTTGGTCAGCTCATCCTTCAAACCGCGGACATGTTTTCTTTACAGGAGAGCGCATCGAATCAACACAAACACTGGGATTATTTAATTAACTCGAAAATTAAAAGCATGATAAAATCACCTACATGACCTTGATTTAGTTTCTCATGACCTCATTAAGTCGCACAATGAAGTGTCAGAGAACGGTATAAAAAATTCAAATAAAATGCAAAATAACAGGATGCGCTGGATCAAGTGCTATTTTATGCGCTGCTGAATAATGAAAGTGGAAGCTTGGGTATGTTGTTAAATTAAACCAAATTTGCCATGATTAAAAAAGCTGCGTAACCACGTACAGGGGGGGAAAAAAGTATTTGATCCCCTGCTGATTTTGTACGTTTGCCCACTGACAAAGAAATGATCAGTGTATAATTTTAATGGTAGGTGTATTTTAACAGTGAGAGACAGAATAACAACAAAAAAATCCAGAAAAACGCATTTCAAAAAAGTTATAAATTGATTTGCATTTTAATGAGGGAAATAAGTATTTGACCCCTTCGACTTAGTACTTGGTGGCAAAACCCTTGTTGGCAATCACAGAGGTCAGACGTTTCTTGTAGTTGGCCACCAGGTTTGCACACATCTCAGGAGGGATTTTGTCCCACTCCTCTTTGCAGATCCTCTCCAAGTCATTAAGGTCTCGAGGCTGACGTTTGGCAACTCGAACCTTCAGCTCCCTCCACAGATTTTCTATGGGATTAAGGTCTTGAGACTGGCTAGGCCACTCCAGGACCTTAATGTGCTTCTTCTTGAGCCACTCCTTTGTTGCCTTGGCTGTGTGTTTTGGGTCATTGTCATGCTGGAATACCCATCCACGACCCATTTTCAATACCCTGGCTGAGGAAAGGAGGTTCTCACCCAAGATTTGATGGTACATGACCCCGTCCATCGTCTCTTTGATGCGGTGCAGTTGTCCTGTCCCCTTAGCAGAAAAACACCCTCAAAGCATAATGTTCCCACCTCCATGTTTGACAGTGGGGATGGTGTTCTTGGGGTCATAGGCAGCATTCCTCCTCCTCCAAACACGGCGAGTTGAGTTGATGCCAAAGAGCTCGATTTTAGTCTCATCTGACCACAACACTTTCACCCAGTTCTCCTCCGAATCATTCAGGCAAACTTCAGACGGGCCTGTACATGTGCTTTCTTGAGCAGGGGGACCTTGCGGGCACTGCAGGATTTCAGCCCTTCATGGCGTAGTGTGTTACCAATTGTTTTCTTGGTGACTATGGTCCCAGCTGCCTTGAGATCATTAACAAGATCCTCCCGTGTAGTTCTGGGCTGATTCCTCACCGTTCTCATGATCATTGAAACTCCACGAGGTGAGATCTTGCATGGAGCCCCAGACCGAGGGCGACTGACAGTTTCTTCCATTTGTGAATAATCGCACCAACTGTTGTCACCTTCTCACCAAGCTGCTTGGCGATGGTCTTGGAGCTCATTCCAGCCTTGTGTAGGTCTACAATCTTGTCCCTGACATCCTTGGACAGCTCTTTGGTCTTGGCCATGGTGGAGAGTTTTGAATCTGATTGATTGATTGCTTCTGTGGACAGGTGTCTTTTATACAGGTAACAAACTGAGATTAGGAGCATTCTCTTAAAGAGAGTGCTCCTAATCTCAGCTCATTACCTGTGTAAAAGACACCTGGGAGCCAGAAATCTTGCTGATTGATAGGGGATCGAATACTTATTTCCCTCATTAAAATGCAAATCAATTTATAACTTTTTTGAAATGCGTTTTTCTGGATTTTTTTGTTGTTATTCTGTCTCTCACTGTTAAAATACACCTACCATTAAAATTATAGACTGATCATTTCTTTATCAGTGGACAAACGTACAAAATCAGCAGGGGATCAAATACTTTTTTCCCCCACTGTAACTTCCCCTGCATTAATGTGCAATATTTATGCAACTTTCTAACTTAATTCCCTCTGAATGTAGCCCTACAAGTCCCTGTGAATAAGCCGTTACTATAGAAATGATAACGTATATATTATAGAACGATATAAACATTGATATAAACCTGCACTACTGTCAGAGCTGCTGTTATAGAAAATTAATCAACACCAGTACATCTGAAACGCTGTTTGATGATCTTTCCGAAGCCTCAGAAATACTGTGGCGTCGACTCAAACACACTTGGACAGCAGAAGATAAATGTGTGTCTGTGATGAGGCTTGAATTTCTGTCAGTAAGCAGAGATAAAAAAATGTATTAATTTTCTCCTGGAATTCAGGAGAACGTGTTTGTTCTGAACCTGTACCAGCTTTCGGGACGCCTGTGAGGTGTAATTGAATATGTTCAGATATCAGGCGAGGAACCGTTCATCAAATCTGTCTGACCCGAGATGGTTCTGGGATACGAAGACATATCCGTGTCTCATAATACTCCAACACACTGAGCGCCTAAATATAGAAGCGTGAGGGCCCGAGCGAGGGGGGAACAAACGAGTTCTGAACATTTCATTCATATATTTTAAGATTAACTCACACAGAGGTTGAGTTATTTTTAGTGGGAAGATAAAAGTCATAATTAAAAGCTAGAATTAAAATATTTTCACTTTTAACAAGACAGGACCAAAGTAGATGAATATAAATACTCCATGTTATATGTATAAATGTATATTCTCATTTATAGATTGCCTGCTTTATTTTATTTCCTGTCAATCAAACTTTGTGGGCGGGATCAGGCTTTTAAAAAATGACATTTGAATTTTGGTATTCTCAATATTTTGGTATATATCGGTATTCTCAATACTATGTAAATCAGGTATGAGGTTATAAAGCGACAAATCCATTCCTCAGACTAATCCTACGGTGCATGTGGTGCGACGATTCTTCAGTTCCCCCGCTCATAACTTTAGTTCCTACCTGCGATTAGTTCCTGTTTACTGTTTATAACCGTTGTTTTTATCTCATCCTGTCATATATGACCTCTTATTAAATGTGTATAGAGACTTAGGAAGACAAATAAAGCTTGGAAGCTCTGGTGACTGTACATATCTAATACAATTAGCGTGTTTTGTTAATCTGCACATAAGGTAAATAAGACGACTGATCAAACCACTGATTAGGGTGTTAATTCATTTGTGTTTACCTAGCTAGCTTTAGAAGTTAGCTTTATTTTAAGTTAAACTACATCAAGAACATCCACTAAAGCCTGATGCTAATTGGAGTAAACAGCGAGCATGCTAGCACTATGCTAGTCACATATGTGGAGAGTAGCAGTGTATTGATACATAAGCTAGCTAATGTTATACCACAGCGTAGATACAGACGTTCCGTTTGCATTTTCAGTTACAATTCTGAATTCTGATTGGTCAGAAGGGGACGCTCCAAATAAACAGATTTATTTCTTTTATTTATTTTTTAAATGTGTGTTATCTTCTCTTCAGACTCAGAGTCGGTCTTAGGTTCACACATGCAGGGTAAAATTTTCGTAAAGTTCAGAAGAGTACAGCGTAAAACCTGCACAAGCACACCGAGCTATTTTCCTAAAGGTAATTTGCATATCATGCATATTCATACATCGGTGAATTTTTGATTAGGTTAAAGGTGTAGTGATGTTCCCAGGCCATTTCAGTAGTCTATTAAACCTATTACACAATGTGTTACTGAACCTCGGATCAGTTTTTAATAGTTTAAAGCGACACGTTCTGTGAGCTGCAAATAACACGTCGATCAAACTTGCCAAAATGGTGATCTCATTAAGCAGCCTGTTGTCTCAAAAGGTTGACTCACTTCTACTGAGTTTGATCAAACATTGTTTTATGCTGGTTAAATTTGCCCAGTCTTTAATCCTCCAGCGACCTCCAAGCCACAGCACGTAGGTACGGTGTGGGTGCGTTCGGCGTTAGGTGTGAATTTCCCGGGGCCTCGGGGGAGCCGGCGAAGACAAGGAAAAGGGAATTAAGAGAACTTTTTTGCTCGGTTACTTTGTTCCAACATGAGTAATGAGACAAGGCTCCCTGTGGCAGTAGGAGCAGCTCTTAATAGGCAGCGAGAGATGAGGACAGAGGCTACGCAGAACGCCGTGGGAATGAGGCCGGATCACACGCTCCGGAGACGCCGACAGAGCCATGATTCCACTTCAATTATGGCACGCTGCACCTGCCGTACCCCCGCTGATCCGCCGATACAGCCATGCCGGCCTCGACATCATCCAGGCACCAGAACAAGCCTCATATAACGAGGATCAGCTGCTCAAGTACTGCTATTGATCACTGATCTGGTTATAACAATGGATAACGGTGAAGGATTCTTTTAATTCATTAATTTTCTCAAAAACATATGTAGCAATAGTATTGGTACCCACTAGAACAAGGGGGTTAATTCAGGTAAAATTGGTAAAGATCCAGTTACATAAACATTTCTTGCTTATAAAGGTCTGGATAAGTGGCTAACTTGTCCAGACTGAGTGGTGACAGCAGTAAATAGCTATAAAGAAGACGATTTGAAGTGGATATGATTTGTTTCACACTGGCGCCACAGACTCGGAACAGATCAGAAGAAATGAACACGATGAAACAAACGTCTTGTTTAAAATTTGAAGCGGAGAATAAACGCACTGCTGCTCTGTCCACACATGAACAATCCATGCATCAGTTCACTAATCAAACCAGAGAGGGTAATTGAGGTCGTACCGTATCTCAAGCCCTGTAGCTAGTCTCAGAACTGATTGGCTGCCTTCAGCTATAATAATTTAAATATAATTCATTCCTGTGATTGGGTCTGCTACAGAAGCCTAGCTGGTTCATGTTTAGAAAACCAGAGTCGCTGAAATCTGGCAAGTTTTTTTTTTTTCCCGTTTATCGTATCACTCCGCTATACAATTTCTTTTTTTCCCCTAAATACTCGGGTTTGGTTCGCCGCAAATATCTGTCCTGTGTCATGGATATGGATATGAGTGTTTGCACCTGATTCACATTTTGGTTTAATTAGCACACTGTCTTTTGTGGTGGTTGTTGTCTGTCGCTCTCTGTTTACCCGGTTATGTGTACCTCGATCCCTTGCCTTGATATCTAGTGTTTTGCATCATAGTCTTTTGCTTTGCTTATATTCACTTTAATAAAGTAAGTCTGCACTTGCATCTGGCCTTGCTTCCATAACATGACAGAACACAACGCAAGACAGAACCGGCAGTTCCTAGAGAGGAACCGCCTGAGGTGGGAGCAAGAGGGGAAAGGAGCTTGGGTCACTCAGCAATGGCTCGATGCCATGTGCCCCCTCAGGATTTTTTTTTTTTGAGGGGGGGGTCTCCTGACCCAAACAAAGCCATCTGTTGGCCAAAGTGTGGTTGCCACAAAGTCTCTGGATTTTAACACTTTTAAAAACTTGTGATCTTTAAGAACTGAAGAAGATACACAATCCTGGGAATATAAACACTTAAAATGATATGCCTGGAGAAGGATTGTCCAAGATCCTCTATACGCTTCTCCAGCTTGGTTACACATTACACTGTTCAGTTATTATCTGTGAATTGTGTGGGTGCAAATACTTTTAAACCAGTGTTGCGTTCAAGCTCCCCATATGCTTAAGGTGAAAAGAGAATATATCTCATTTTATGCATTATTCACTTTACATATATATTTTTTTTAAAAATGTGAGCAAAAATTTATCATCGCTCTAATCAATCCCAGTGAGAACCATATGGACCTCATAGACACGTCTCAGCACGGAGCGGCATGCTAACTCTCGCCGACGCTAACGCCGCTCACCCAAACACACCACAAACAGCTCGTTCATTACAGCCCGCTCTTTAGAAAAGCTTTGTCTCGAATCAGCTCATCAACAGCTGGCTGAAATGATTAAACTCTTCCCCACTGAGGGACTCGTCTAGTTTAAAATCGAGCCCTTTAACGGACTTCAGTCTCCCGGGCTAATAAGATGAAAACAATCGGTCCGAGACCACCTGAACGAGCTCGATTGCAAATGAACTCTGGAGCGGGTCTCGCTTGTGGTGAGAAAGCAATCTGACCCAACGGACCAACGAACCAACCCGTATAGCAATGCATGATGGGAACTGCGTTACGTAAAAAGCGTGTTTGTTTTGCTAAAGGCTCACAACATGAATCGCGGTTTGACTCGGACCAAAGACGAGGTAAAATGCCTCACTGAAATTTGGTCTGACGAACATTTTTCTGAACAACTTTCAAAAACGCATAAAAACACTGAGGTTTACAAGGTGTTTAGCGAGCGGCTCAAGGAGCTGGGCTTTAATTGTTCTGTGGAACATATAAATTAGATAAATTCTAATAACTACAGCTAAAAAGAAAGCCACAATAAGCTCGCGGAGCTGCTGTCTATCAGTCTTGATGGATGATCGCTATGGGCGGAACCCCGGAACATAAACAGGAACATTCTGACCAATGAGAGGGCAGTTTACTCACATGTGACTTATATTGAACACGTTTTTGGTACGCTTTAAAATGCTGCCTTGCAAACCGAGCCAAGGAGAAAATGCAATGTTGTAACAATTTAAGTCCGTGTCTCGTGGTTTTCTGAAAACGCCATAAGAACCCACAATCACGATCAGAGGAACAGAGTGGATGAGTGACTACCAGTGCTTGAAGTCTGGGACAATAATAAGTGCCGGTACTTACATAATAATAATAATAATAATAATAATAATAATAATAATAATAATAACAGTAGTGTTTGCTTCAGTTGCACTACAAAATGCTCCAGGAAAGCTCTTTTCATGCTGAGCTAATCAAAATGACCACGACTGATCACAGTTGAAAGTCAAATGGCTTTGTGTGCCATTGAGAAAGTGATTAGCTACACCTGATTGAGTTTACAAGTCATTTTTAGGAGGGGGGTGATCCTTTTTCCAACTCAGTGATTCTGTTTTTTATTTTATTTTTATTTATTTTTTTTATTTTGTTGGTGTTATATCTTTCACCTGGATGTTATAAGTTGCACTGAGTAAATACAGCTGGATAAAAAAAAAACGTGTCCGTCTTCATTTCAGGCTGAAAAGCAACAAAATGTGATTATTTTAAAGGGGGGGATTCTTTTCTATACCCCCTGTAATACACTGCCAATAGTATACAGTAACATCTCTATTTTGAGAAAACGTAATTCATTGAAAAGATGTGGAAATGATTTTTTAAGATACATTTTTAAGATAAATTTGTTTAACAAACAACAGCGGCAGTAAAAACACTCAGTCTGTTTAAAGATGTCTAAAACATCGCTAGATATATGTAAAGTGGGTATAGAAAAGAATCACCCCCCTTTAAAATAATCACATTTTTGTTGCTTTTCAGCCTGAACCCGGTTTTACGTGGTAGGATTTAAGTGTCACAGACAAAATTCTCACTTTATAAAATTATTTTTTGGTGGTGAGTTGAGATCGAGTCTTAGTCCGACGTGCTCACATTATCACCTGCCAAAGACAGCTGTGTTAGGAAAATAATCAACAATAAGGTGGTGTGATGAAGTGGAGTTACTCTTAGTGTTATTATTGTCCTATTACAGCTCGTCTTGAAGTGTTTTATTCCTCCTATACCACAGCGATCGCATGCTTTTATTTATTACAGAATGAAATGTCATACGTTTCATTTTTGTCCGTTTATGGTTACGTTTAATGATGTTGGACATCTGCGAATGTTCTCTCTTGTTGTGCTGTTCCTGTTCTCACACACAGTACTGTGCAAAAGTTTTAGGCACAACCTTTTTGTAGTACAAACTTTGTTATTTATTTTATGACGTCTACATGATCAAGTCAGTACAAAAAGACATTTTAGATTCCCAAACATTAGTTTTCTAGCACAAAATGAAATGTTACAGAAAAATGTTTGTATGTCATTAAAGAAAGCGGCGTATTACGTAAGAGACACTTTTCAGACAAAAAAACACAATGAAGGCTGCTGGGTATTTATAATTTTCATTATTCTGAAGGCATCTTTGCTCTACAGCATTTCTTTGCATGTGTCTAAAACATTTGCACAGCTATAAACAGTCGTTCCCTCACAAAGCTCTCTTTTTTCTCTCTCTCTCTCTCTCTTATCCATCCATCCATTTTCTGTACCGCTTATCCTACGCAGGAGTCTGGAGGGGAGCCTGGAGCCCATCCCAGGATACTCAGGGCACGAGACAGGGAGCATCCTGGACAGGGTGCCAACCCAACCCAAGATATCTCAGCTGTTAAACAGACTTCCTGTTCCGCATTCATACACTACGGACAATTTGGAAATCTGTCCAATGCATGTCTTTGGACTGGGGGAGGAAACCGGAGTACCCAGAGGAAACCCCTGAAGGTGGGGAGAACATGCAAACTCCACGCACAGGGCAGAGGCGGGATTCGAACCCCCAACCCCAGAGGTGTGAGGCAAACGTGCTAACCACTAAGTGCCTCCTCCTTCCATATATTAAATAAACATCTCCATGCTTCAAGAAAACTTCACCATATCAACAATTTTGAGTGGAGAACAAGTCCCTGTGAATGAGCTGTTGCTATAGAAACGATAACGTATTAGAACGAGCGCATTAATATAAACCTGTCAGAGCTGCTGTTATAGAAAATCTGACCAATCAGAATCCTGATTTTAACAGCGCCGTGGTGTAAAAGGAGATATCGCAGCCGTTACATGGACTTCCTGTTCTGGTAATACTGTTATTATTAGCTTGATAGTCCATTTGATTCTGTGGCTAGTCATGAAAAAAAAAAAAAACATTTAAAAGGAGGGGGTAAATGCTACCCTGATTTAAAAAGCAAAACAAAAAAACTATAGAAACCATCACCGAAATTCTAATGGTTTCCACTACAAATACCAATACAAACAATCAGCTAACCATTACAACCATTACCATTATCATTATTTGTCCTATCCACTAGACATAACATGCCACCAATAGAAGAAGGCAACAAATTACCAGGGACCATTACAGCTTCCATTAATACCAGTACAATTCCCATTATAACCATGGAAACCATTACAAATTCTATGAGGGCTTCTATTGTTTTGTTTTTTTTCACCAGGGCACTCAAAAGCAAAATGTGTACACTGAGTCGTGGCCTTCAACTTCAACTTCGAGCACTGGTGGAAGTGAAAAGACTGATATAAGAACACTATGAGAACCCTGTGTAAGCTAAGCTCTCAACGCAGGGATGAAATGCTAATCGTAAATGAAGCGATGTCAGGCTGTGAACAGCTTCTTCAGTGTCAAAACCTCCCTCTTGTTTTACCTCACCATGTACTTAGCAAATACAGCATCATCCCAGAGTGCTAATTACCTTATTATCTTATCTGAGGTCAACGAGCGAGGGTGTCATCTTCGGGAATTATCAGCTAAACTTTATACGCTGGATGTAAGCCAAAACAGCACGTAAGAGATATCTTCATATCTTTTTTGTTGTTGTTGTTGCTATTAGCACCTTTTCGTTGCTCGAGGCGAGGTGTCGCTTTATCTCTGAAAAAAAAAAAAAAAGATTCAAAGAGAAGACCCTCTCGGCATGATCGGCGTCTATTAGATTATCAGCGTTCACTCTTGTGCAGGCATTCAAGAGACTTCACTTATCGCTAAGCAATCGCTAGCAAGAGGTGCCTCAGGTGAGCGTCATTAGCCCACTTCAAAAAGATTCACTGTGATTAGCTTCGGGGTTTTTTTAAGATGAATTAATAACATGCTTCATTTTGTCTTAGCAAAGATGCTATATACATCAAATACATTAAAAAACAAACAAACATACAAAACACTGTTAAAACACTATAACTGAATTTTTTTGTTAACGTCAGTCCAAGCTCGGATTTCTCTCAGAATTATTCACAGGAGGATTTCTACGAGAATTTTACAGCTAAATGCTAGCTAGCTAACTAAAATGAGCTACTATGCAGCAACTCTGGGAGGACTGTAGCGTTATATTCATAAACGTTCATAATCTTCACTGCTAAAGCTAGAAATTGAGCTAACATGAGCCAACCTGACAGGATTTCTATGAAAACTTCAAGACCGAAATAAGCAAACTTTACAGGAATTCTGGGAGGATTTTTAGATCATGTTCATAATCTGCACAAAAGACAAATTCATACTCAACACATTCATTATCTTCAATACTAACACTGGCAGGCTAGCAAAGGGCTAACAACCAAATTTCTGAGAATGAGAACCGAAAAATGTTATAATCTTTACTGCTAAATGCTAGCTAGCTGTCATATTAATGAGTGTCTATATAATTCACTTCTAATTCTAGCCAGCTGGCTAACATGAGCTAACCTGGGGATAAATTTTAAGTTATTATACATTTATACATGTTCATTATTGTCGATGCTAACACTGGCAGACTAGCAAAGATGCGCTAGCTTAACATAATTTCTGAGAATAATTTAAAATCATGTTTCTAAATGTTCAGCTATGATAGCATATGTATCATAACCTTTACTGATGCTAAACGCTAGCTACTGTAGCTAAATGATACATTTCCGTAACCTTTACTGTTGCTAAGCGCTAGCCACTGTAGCTAAATGATACATTTCCATAACCTTTACTGTTGCTAAGCGCTAGCTACTGTAGCTAAATGACACATATCCGTAACCTTTACTGTTGCTAAGCGCTAGCTACTGTAGCTAAATGACACATTTCCGTAACCTTTACTGTTGCTAAGCGCTAGCTACTGTAGCTAAATGACACATTTCCGTAACCTTTACTGTTGCTAAGCGCTAGCTACTGTAGCTAAATGACACATTTCCGTAACCTTTACTGTTGCTAAGCGCTAGCTACTGTAGCTAAATGACACATTTCCGTAACCTTTACTGTTGCTAAGCGCTAGCTACTGTAGCTAAATGACACATTTCCGTAACCTTTACTGTTGCTAAGCGCTAGCTACTGTAGCTAAATCAGCTCACTTTACGGAAATTCCAGGAGGAATCATATTCATAAACGTCCGTGTAATTTAACGCTAGCTATCCAGCTAACATGAGGTAACATCTCGGAGATGTTGTGTGAGGTGACACTTTTTTGTTTCCTTTTCTTTCCTGCTAGTGTGTGCGAGTGTGCGAGAGTGTGAAACGGCGTGCGTGAGGACAGAAGTGTCTCGGAGTCGTTAGCGGCTGGACAGAGCGAGTCCTTCACAGCTTCTCGACCATCAAGGACGAACAAAAAGACGTGACGGGGGAGTATTAAAGAGAAAACACATCTGCTGTTGTCACACTCAAGTTCTCGGGAGGAAGCAGAGGCCCTGACAACACACTACACACACACTACACACACACTACACACTCCGAAACACCTCACAAACTCTGATTCATTATGTTATGGGGCAGGATTCATGCCGGAGGCGAACACGGCGCCTCGAAGGCTAACACGATTATCTGTGTGTGACGGAAGCTGCTGGATGTTTACGCGTTCGCCTGATCACTTCCCGGTTGTATTTATCAACTGTGTCTTAAGTTTGAGGCTTTAAAGCTCGCCGTATTTCATTTATTAAGCTCTCGTATAGAGACATCAACATAAAGGCAAGGCTGAGAGCAGAGTGCAGAGTGCCGGGTGCTTGACAGATAATTGGACACAGTTAGATAGCTCTGAGCTACACGCTAACAAATGAATGCTAGCCAAGCTTTTTGGAGGGAAACAAAATGCAGGAAGACTGTAGTCGGCTGGTCAGCTAACTGTCATGAAATGTGGGTCTGACTAAGCGCTTTCCCGTGCCGGTGTCATTAACATGCCAATCAGCTGTGCCGAGAGAAGCCGACACTCCAATCAATCAAGACGATTGCTTGTGTCACGAGGCGGCTGCAATCAGCACCGAGGGCTCGACCTGTTGCCTGCACTTAATCGACGCGGCGCGTTTAGTTAACATCACCACAAACCCCGCGTCTTTAAGAGTCAAGCGTGATGGCGTGCACAGCAAAACAACGCTCGGGTCAATTTAGAGACGGCCGACAGGAGTCACGGGAAAGGGTACGCAATTTACACACCAACCGTGCAGACTGGAAATGTTACACACCGAGTGAAAAGTCGACTTTGTTTCCCGCAGAACTTCGATTTCGCACCGCTGCGTTCCCCTTCACGCTACTGTCACGAGGAAGAGCGACCGCACGCACACCGCGATCGTGATCTGTCCGTGCAGCTCCAGGACTTTCGCAGTGATGTTTGTTGGTAAATGAGACCTTTTAGCTGTATCCATGTTCGACGCACGTGAGCCGGAGAGGCTGCGCGTCGTGACGATGTCACATGACGTACCTCGGCCCAAATCTGCGGGAAATCTGAGGTTAATTTTGACAAATCGCAAGCTCCTCCGAATATCGCAGAGTTCGCTTGAAATCCTGGAGGGACCGATTAAATATTTATTGCACCTGTCATATTCAAAATCACATTTACTAATCACGTGCTGATTACTTCTGATCTAGTTCCATACTAGGTGGATAACAATAATCATAACGTTAATATTTACAAGAGCAGTTAAATTTCATATCACGATTAACATGACACCTCTGGTAGCCTCATGTACGATACAGTCTAATACAAATATTATACAATACACAAAAATTTCCCATGCACACAAAGCTCCGCCCCCAGAACCTGCAGTGGCTTGTAGAGTTTGACCAAAGTTAGCATTAGCGAAAGCTGTCATGGCTTTCAAGCGACCGTTCATCTGTAAGCAAACACGGAAAAATTCAGCACATACTGATTCATGAGGAGGGCCAAGAGTACCTTCACTGTCCGGTTTTTCTTTGTAATGAACACTTAAGAGCTTTTAAACTCCAGTGTTAGCATGGTTAGCATTGTTAGCTGTATGCTAGGCCATACAACCGCTTGAAAGCCAAGTTACAACACTATAAACATACAAAAGAGTGCCACTGCTGTCCTGTTTTTCTTTGTAATGAGCTCTTATTTCCAATTTCAGCCATGTTTCTGTTTCTGAACAGACTGAGACGTGGGCGGAGTGAAGGGGCACTGGGGCGTGTCTATAAACAGACTGACAAGAGGTTCATTCAAACACAGCCGAGCGCTCTGGACCACAACGCAGTTTTCCAATCGCCTTTTCTCAGCCACATAATACACTAGTGCTCTACACTATACACTATACACACCTTTAATGCTCCCATTTATTAATTATTTAAACATTTTTTGCCAAACTGTACTGAAGATGAAGCCTCTGTGATCAGGATGGGCATTCGGTCAAACCATGCAACTGAACGAATCTCAATGAGTCATTTAACTGAACTGATTCACATGACTCAAGTCATTTGAAAGGACTAATAAAAGCAACTGAATGAATCTAAGTGAATCATTTAACTGAACTGAACTACATGACTTGAGTCATTTGAAACGATTTGAACTGATTCACATGACTTGAGTCATTTGAAAACATTAAAAAAAGAAATAACTGAATGAATCTCAATGAATCGTTTAGTCGAACTGATTCACATGAATCAAGTAATTTGGAAAGACTAAAGCAAACTCAATTTAATGAATCTCAATGAATCATTTACCTAAACTGATTCACATGACTAATTTGTGAATCATTTGAATCATAAAAAGACTAAATGTATCTCTACCATGAAGTGTGTTTTAAATTTATGTTTAAAAACTTCATTTGAAAACTTTTTTGTGAACATCAGTAGGAAGTGGAAATCGTGCTAGTGACTGCTATTTTCACGTCATTCTGAACCGAATAAAATAACTTGAGTGCTGGACTCTTAGCGATATAGCGCTAATGTTATACTGCAATGGAACAGGAAGTGATGCATGGCCTGTTGCACAGTGGAGGCGTTATGATATACATAGCACTAAAGTGTTATAATGCGACTAGATGAGTGTAAGTGTTAAGAGAAAGGGATTTTGGCCTGTAGCATAAATGTGTATGCATTAGCATATAGCAATAATAATCACACATATGAGAGACTTTGGATACAAGCAGATGCCTTAAGATTTTTTTTTTTTTTCTGGAAGAGTTTCTAGAAGAGTTGAAGGAGAACAGTTGAGCCAAGCGCTTTGGCAAAAGAAAAGAGTCGTTCTCAACAAAGCTTGTTCTCAACAAAGCTCGTTCTCAAGGTTGTCTCAGAAGAAACAGACGTCCTGCAGGCAAAAACTAGCCAAGAAAGAGGCAGATTGAGACGAGAAGAACCAGCGTAAAGTTGTGAAGGTTAAACAGAGGGCTTAGTTTAAAGAAAAAACTTGATCCAAAAGAACATGTAGGATTTCTGATGAATTATGCACGTGTGTGTGTGTGTGTGTGTGTGTGTGTGTGTGTGTGTGTGTGTGTGTGTGCGTTTCCTCGACTACGCTAATTGCATCACTGTATATCTCACGACATTTTGTCCCCAAAATCAGCTGCCGTTACACTCTGGAACATAAACACACGCGACGACGACGATGATGACGATGAGCCACGTAGCCGTGAGCGGTACTAGCACCCTAGGTGTCGTAAGAAAATGACAACCCGCTGGTGCACTAAAGCAGGAAGATGAAAACAAGACTTCATTTGAATACAAATGGAAGCCAGATGTTGAGTTTAGACGCCATGTCATCTCACTGTACATGTTTTACTCTCTCGCTGTGGCTGGAACAGCAAATTATATTTTTAGGAAATAAAACAAATGATGGAGAAAATACTGTAGGTACCTCTGGGCCAAACAAATCTAAAAGTCAGCAGTTCTTTGGCTTAGAATATGATTGCATATTCATGAAAGTACTAAAAAAAAACTATTAAAAACAAATAGTTAAAATACCACAGAATAATAATTTTTATTAATTCTAATAAAGAAAAAACACCTTTACTGTAAAGCGTAGTTTTAGACAGCTTTTAAATGTTTTATTTTTACTTTCAGTTGTTTTCTAATTATTAAATAATATGACAATTGTTTAAAAATTATATTATGTAATGCATTTTCTAACAATTTGGTCTTTGTTACGGAACCGGAAGGAGGGAAGCAGGATGCACTTGCAGGGGAAATAGGCAGTTTATTAGAAACAGTCAAAAATAATAGAACATTCAAAAGTAATGGAACCGTCTAACAAAAATCCACAAACAAACAAGGCAATATCCCAAAAAACGACAGGGCAGTAATTCCAAAAAGGCTAGGCAATAATCCAAAACACTCACAAGGCAATAATCCAGGAAGTCACGAGATAATAATCCAAAGGCTAAGAAATGCGAGGAAAACAAAGACATAGAGGAATCTTCCAAGAAGTCACGAGGCACTAATCCAAGATCCAGGGAACGCCTGGTAAACAAAAACATAGATAAATCTACAATTCTTTATCTTTGCTTCGTCGCTACTTTTCGTTATCATCATTAACATCATTCCTTTTAGTTAATACTCCGCAACGAAGCGGATACAAACAGGGGTTTAAGTAACATGGGTAATGCAAAGCAAATAAGATGAAACACACAACACCTGGAAACAATAATCAAACAATAAAAGGAGAACCAATGACAGAACATGGGAGGAAACATGACCAAAATAAGCAGACCAATAAGGAAGCGGGGGCAGAGACATGACGTAAACCAAAAACAAAAGAGCACATGGCAAAGTAAACAAAACTAGAGTTCATGAACCAGTCCGGAGATTTTTATGAATCGCTCGTGCCACTCCTCCTCGTAGCACGAAGCGTGGAATGCGGAAGTGCGCTACTCCGCTAGCCTCTGCTAGCGGCGCAGCGAGAGGGAGGCCCTAAGAGTCATTCTATTTTTAAAATTAAACTCTATCATGAGATATACTGTATACAGTGGTGCTTGAAAGTTTGTGGACCCTTTAGAATTTTCTATATTTCTGCATAAATATGAACTAAAACATCATCAGTCCTAAAAGTAGACAAAGAGAACCCAATTAAACAAATCAGACCAAAATATTATACTTGGTCATTTATTTATTGAGGAAAATGATCCAGTATTACATCTCTGTGAGAGGCAAAAGTATGGGAACCTTTGCTTTCAGTATCTGGTGTGACCCCCTTGTGCAGCAATAACTGCAACTAAACGTTTGCGGTAACTGTTGATCAGTCCTGCACATCGGCTTGGAGGAGTTTCAGCCCGTTCCTCAGTACAGAACAGCTTCAGCTCTGGGATGTTGGTGGGTTTCCTCACATGAGCTGCTCACTTCAGGTCCTTCCACAACATTTCTATAGGGTTAAAGTCAGGACTTTGACTTGGCCATTCCAAAACATTAACTTTAATCTTCTTTAACCATTCTTTGGTAGAACGACTTGTGTGTTTGGGGTCGTTGTCTTAGTGCATGACCCACTTTCTCTTCAGATTCAGTTCATGGACAGATGTCCTGACATTTTCCTTTAGAAAAATAAAAAAAGCCGTCCAGATACAGTAAAACAGGCCCAAACCATGATACTACCACCACCATGTTTCACAGATAGGATAAGGTTCTTATGCTGGAATGGAGTGTTTTCCTTTCTCCAAACATAACTCTTCTCATTTAAACCAAAAAGTTCTATTTTGTTCTCATCCATCCACAAAACATTTTCCAACAGCTTTCTGGCTTGTCCACGTCCACGGGCAGCAATGATCTTTTTGGAGAGCAGTGGCTATCTCCTTGCAGCCCTGCCATGCACACCATTGTTGTTCAGTGTTCTCCTGATGGTGGACTCATGAACATTAACATTAGCCAATGTGAGAGAGGCCTTTAGTTGCTTAGAAGTTACCCTGGGTTCCTTTGTGACCTCGTGGACTATTACACGTCTTGCTCTAGGAGTGATCTTTGTTGGTCTCCACTCCTGGTCCATGGTGTCTCCTTCATCTGTCTGATTGTGGATTGGTGGAGTCCAAACTCTTTAGAGATGGTTTTGTAAGCTTTTCCAGCCTGATGAGCATCAACTACTTTTTCTGAGGTCCTTAGAAATCTCTTTTGTTCATGCCATGATACACTTCCACAAACATGTGTTGTGAAGATCGGACTCTGATAGATCCCTGTTCTTTAAATAAACCAGGGCGCTCACTCACACCTGACTGTCATCCCATTGATTGAAAACACTTTAAAGCCAAGTAGACCAAGGTTTATTTTCTTTGAAATATGCTCACAGACTAGCTAGTGTGCTGACTAGTTGGCTTTTTGCTAGCAAACTTGTTAGATAGCTAGCAAGAGAATTAGCTACCTTGCTGGGACACACGCTTTAGAGTAAGTTATTACGTAATTTTGACCAATTGAACAGTCAGTATTTTTTCAGATATTATGCAATGGTCTGAAATGAAAATCGCATCAGACAGGAAATAACGTTCCACAACATTAAACGTAAATATAAATGGATCAAAAGAGTATGCCATTCTTTAATTTTTTTTTTTTTTTTAAATGCAATCATGGGTAATTTTCTGTGGTGTAAGAAGAATAAAACACTACAGGAAAATAATCAACGTCGGCATGGTAACAGTAACTCCGCCTCATCACGCCGTAGCGTCACTGATTTGTTTTCTATAACAGCACCACACGGAGTGTTACACGGTTTATTTCCCCAAATACATGACAAGCTTTGATTGTGTTTCCATGACAACTCTTAGAAACATTGTATGAATCCATGCTGTCTGCAGAGACACGATCGTTACCGGTGCGAATCAGTCGTCTCTGAATGAAAACACATTAGCATTATTAGCATTATTAGCGCTTGACTGCACAAGCAGTGGAGAGTAATATTTGTAATAAGTCATCAAACAGACGGAAGTGTGTGAAAAAGCAGCAGATGTTAAGGACGCAGAGTAAAGCAGAGTAAAGGGCAGCGTCTATCGATCCAGCTCTCAGCTCACTCCTACTGCTGCGGACAGCTAAGAAACTCGCCCTCGGCCGTCTCTCCATCACCCGCCCTGCCTCGTTCCTCCTCCCTCCTCCCTCCTCCTCCATCATTCTCGCTGTCCATCTCTCCTTCCTGCCAATAAACACCTGACGGGCCTTTTAGACTCCTCATCAATATTTAAGCACTCCTCCCCACTCATTGACTCTGCAATTATGGCCTAATTGATACGAGATTGATTAGCATGGAGAGCGGGAGCCGCTCCTGCGGAGAGCTAACGCACCGGTTAAAATTACTTTCTTAGCAACAGCCGTCGCATGAAAGTGGTCGAGCGGGCCGGACGGAGAAGAAGCAAAAAAGCAGGATTTTTTTTTTCTAGAGAAAAAAATTCACCACGTCTCTGAAGGATTTCAATCTTCCACGCTGTTGAATTTTCTACTAATAGAAGTCAAGGTGAAGGGATTTATAGAATAATAACGAAATAATAAAAAGTTGGCTTACTGATGTTAGAAGCGAAAGAGAAGGTCACTCACTTTTTTTTTCTCCTCTTGGTGCATGTTTTCATTGAAGTGTTCAGCAATTTAATGTAACGTTTTAAAAAGACATCAGAAGGAAAAAATGTGGGGGTTTTTAAAGCTATATAAACGCAACAGATTTCAATTTGTAAAAAGGGAAAAAATGAAAGAGCATGATAAGAATATTTTATTTTATTTTATTTTATTTTTTGTAGTAGTAGTAGCATTAAATTAAAAATTATTATAATTATTATTATTATTATTAACAATTATGGCTCATTGAAAATACTGACATACAGTAACATATTCTAAGCTTGTTATATAAATGTGTTAACATTTCAAACCTGATGACATCATCAAAAGAGCACCAGCCAATCACATGCAGTTATGAGGTTCGTCCCAATACTGTTTATTTTTTCCTTGCCGAATTCCCCGTTCTGTTTCTCACTGGTTTAATCCGTGTTGCCTCTTTAAAAACCGTTTTAATACTTAAATAGCCATGGTGAAATTTTGTTATATGACCTCTTACCCAGAAGGCATTGCAGTCTGATTTCAAACCATATAGTCATAAACTTACAATAAAAAAAAAAAAAAAATATATATATATATATATATATATATATATATATATATATATATATATATATAAAGTATTTGATCCCCTGCTGATTTTGTACGTTTGCTCACTGACAAAGAAATGATCAGTCTATAATTTTAATGGTAGGTGTATTTTAACAGTGAGAGACAGAATAACAACAAAAAAATCCAGAAAAACACATTTCAAAAAAGTTATAAATTGATTTGCATTTTAATGAGTGAAATAAGTATTTAATCCCCTATAAATCAGCAAGATTTCTGGCTCCCAGGTGTCTTTTACAAAGGTAATGAGCTGAGATTAGGAGCACTCCCTTAAAGGGAGGCTATAAAAGACATAAAAGACACCTGTATAAAAGACACCTGTCCACAGAAGCAATCAATCAATCAGATTCCAAACTCTCCACCATGGCCAAGACCAAAGAGCTGTCCAAGGACATCAGGGACAAGATTGTAGACCTACACAAGGCTGGAATGAGCTCCAAGACCATCACCAAGCAGCTTGGTGAGAAGGTGACAACAGTTGGTGCGATTATTCACAAATGGAAGAAACTGTCAGTCTCCCTCGGTCTGGGGCTCCATGCAAGATCTCACCTCGTGGAGTTTCAATGATCATGAGAACTGTGAGGAATCAGCCCAGAACTACACGGGAGGATCTTGTTAATTATCTCAAGGCAGCTGGGACCATAGTCACCAAGAAAACAAATGAACTGGGTGAAAGTGTTGTGGTCAGGTGTGGTCAGATCTCTTTGGCATCAACTCAAGCCGTGTTTGGAGGAGGAGAAATGCTGCCTATGACCCCAAGTCATAACACCATCCCCACCATCACACATGGAGGCGGGAACATTATGCTTTGGGGGTGGACAGGACAACTGCACCGCATCAAAGGGACGATGGACGGGGCCATGTACCATCAAATCTTGGGTGAGAACCTCCTTCCCTCAGCCAGGGCATTGAAAATGACCTTAATGACTTGGAGAGGATCTGCAAAGAGGAGTGGGACAAAATCCCTCCTGAGATGTGTGCAAACCTGGTGGCCAACTACAAGAAACATCTGACCTCTGTGATTGCCAACAAGGGTTTTGCCACCAAGTACTAAGTCGAAGGGGTCAAATACTTATTTCCCTCTCATTAAAATGCAAATCAATTTATAACTTTTTTGAAATGTGTTTTTCTGGATTTTTTTGTTGTTATTCTGTCTCTCACTGTTAAAATACACCTACCATTAAAATCATAGACTGATCATTTCTTTGTCAGTGGGCAAACGTACAAAATCAGCAGGGGGTCAAATACTTTTTCCCCCACTGTGTATATATATATATATATATATATATATATATATATATATATATATATATATATATATATATATATATATATATATATATATATATATATAGATATATTAAAGTCCCTGTGAAGTACCTTCAAACTCCATGTGTTGACATAAATTCCACTGAAGCAGGAAGTCAGGGCGGGACATATCGAGTGGCTCCTCCCCTTTTGTTTAAAAATAGCCAGTAGCGATTAGCTTACCTCACAGCCCGGGCTAAGCCGTACTTGAGAGTTAGTACCATGGATTTTTATAATGTTGGGGGGCGGGACACTTCAGATTCTAGAGAGCATTTGATTGGACATAAAATCTGATGAGACGCTGAAGTGCAGAATGATGTCATCAAAATTGTTGATCCGTATCGGTGGTAGATTTTGAATGCGTATATGTTCTAAATGTGAATTTTGTCATTGTTTTGGGGCGTATTAGCTTATAGATAAGGCTGAGATATTCATACTAAAAGCCACAAAAATTCCATTTTTATTTCATGGAGACTTTAACAGTTTAGCTTTTGTGTTCAAATTGCAGATTCATCCTGCAAGTAATGACACTGTAGTAATACTTCATTCTGTTAGTGAGCTAGCTCACTTACATGCTAGCTATTTAACAAGTTTGCTAGCAAGAAAGCCACACTAGCTAGACCTTGGTCTATAGATTACTACGGACATTATTTCAACAATAGTACAGCGCTGATAGTGTTTCAGTTACTCTAGAACTTCCGGATGGTTCCATCACTTGACGTATAAACTCTAAGGCGCTTAGCCACATCAGTTCGTCATGCTAGTTCCATGCTAGTTTGTGTTTAAACTTCTTTCATCAACATGTTGCTCTTTTTTCACTTTGGAGAGAGCGATGCAGCGGCGCTTTAGTCCTTAAGTCTGTCCTGCTCGCTCACCTCATCATCTGTACCTGAGTGTTAGCCATTATCTTTGAGATTTTTTTGTACCTGTGCTAGCTATAACAATAACAATGTCCTCCTGTGACATCGGCGCGACACAAACCGCTAACCTTTCACAAGAATACTGAAAATACAACACCAACTTACTAACTAGCACCAGAATCGCTACACATATTACAAATATTTCAATATAAACATATTTAATGTGTTTCAGGTTGGAGTTTTCCTGTGTAACGTCTGAGATCGCTTCTCAGCTTCTTATTTTGGCTGAAATCACGTTACTCTGCTAGCTAGCTAGAAAGATTGACTCGCAAGCCAGCTATTTTGAAAGTTAGCTCGCTAGTCGGAAAGATGAACTGTTCTGAAAACAGTGGATACTGTGTTCCGCGTTATACATTTTGCTAATTTCCTACAACGCAAACAACACTAAGCCTAGTGCGCAAGTGCACACTTGTACTTTCTGAACTAAACAAAAACTTATTTTATGGTGTCCATAAAATCTTAGTCTCCTTTACATTTCCAGTCCCTAAGAGGTTACGCAAAAAAGATTGAGCTAATATTATAAGAGTGAGGTCTGGATCCATGCGTCCTTGGAGTGTAGGGGATTAATTAAGTGCCCTTTATCCAGGTTTTTATGCACAAAGTCAAATACACAACTTCATAAAGTGCCCTTTAATTCAGTCGTACGTTTGTGACTGGAGATTGAGTCCAATCCAGAATAAAGGAATAATATGGATCCATCAGGAATAGACACACACACTGTGCTCTAATGCTTTTATCCTCACACACACACACACACACACACACACAAACACACACACACACAAACTCAAAGCCCACTCCTGTGAATTTATAACAGAGTCGGAGCATGGTGAGGCAGCATCAGACGAGCGTCGATTGGCCCCGCCGAGGCTTCCGTCCGGCTCTAATGTTCCTCCATAGTGCTCCGGGGAGGGCAAAACTGCAGCCGTGTCACTTTATTGAAGAGTCTAGTGCTTTTATATTATGGGTTTTTTTTTGCCAGGAAAAAAGGCTTATCGAGCCGCAGTGTGTTGGCCGAACGCAGTGCAATCTGAACACCACACGCCCACGGAGATTTCCCAGCATTCCGCTTTGATGGCATGTGACAGGACGGATGTGCCGAGGAGCGGTGTGTGAGAAGTGAGAATGGCTGACAGGAAGAATTTTGAGTAAAGATTGAGTTTAAAGAAAAAATGCACAAGCTGAACACTTTCACTCTCACAATTATCGATATAAAAAACATACAGTATACAATTTAATCAGCCAAAAATAATGTGTTAGCTCGACACGGAGGCCACGCCTCCTTCACTGAGACTGAGACACAGAGGCCACACCTCCTTCACTGAAAGTGACACACAGAGACCACGCCTCCTTCACTGAGCCTGATACAGAGGCCACGCCTCCTTCACTGAGACTGAGACAGAGACCACGCCTCCTTCACTGAGACTGAGACACAGAGACCATGCCTCCTTCACTGAGACTGAGACACAGAAGCCACACCTCCTTCACTGAAAGTGATACACAGAGGCCACACCTCCTTCACTGAAAGTGAGACAGAGGCCACACCTCCTTCATTGAGACTGTGACACAGAGGCCACATCTCCTTCTCTGAAAGTGACACACAGAGGCCACACTCAAGGCCACACCTCCTTCACTGAAGCCACGCCTTCTTCACTGAAACTGAGACACAGAGGCCACACCTCCTTCACTGAGACTGAGACACACAGGCCACACCTCCTTCACAGAAACTGAGACACAGAGGCCACACCTCCTTCACTGAGACTGAGACACACAGGCCACACCTCCTTCACAGAAACTGAGACACAGAGGCCACACCTCCTTCACTGAGACACAGAGGCCACACCTCCTTCACAGAAACTGAGACACACAGGCCACACCTCCTTCACAGAAACTGAGACACAGAGGCCACGCCTCCTTCACTGAGACACAGAGGCCACGCCTCCTTCGCTGAGACTGAGACACACAGGCCACGCCTCCTTCACTGAGACACAGAGGCCACGCCTCCTTTACTGAGTATTTATAGTTGGATTTATAGTTCCACATTTAAAATGTGACATGTTTTTTCAGTCAGATTTACACTGTGTGTTGTAGCACTATTTCTGAGCAGCGAGTGTGACTCACAGGCGAGTGACTGCGTTCCCGTCGACAGCTTTGGATTCTTTCTGTGTTGTTTTTTTTCCAATGCGCCTGTCCAAACTGTGATAAACAGGAATTTATTTACCATGTGACTGCACAGTGACGCTTCCACTGCTGGCCTGGACTGTTTATCACAGCTCCAAATATAACATCAGCTCCATCTGGGCCTCGCTACGAATAATTCCTAACAGCTCTTATTAACATAAACAGATAATAAAAGAGACACAACTTCAACTTAAGTGAGAACAGGGACTCTCCACATCATTAGATGTAAGTATAAATGGATAAAAATGTCAATATTTGGCAGGTTGCTGTGGAATAAGAGGAATAAAACACTTCAGGACGTGCTGTTATATTAAAATACCCTGCTGTTGATTATTTTCCTGGAACAGAACCACACTGAGTGGTGATTATGAACGTGAGATGTTTCTTACAGCAATGTCAGCTCTCTGCACTCACACATGAATGATGTTTTATGTTTTAAATGAAGTTTGTGTTTAGCGTGATCAAGAGGCTATCTGAGCATTCCTTGTTTACCCACAATCCTCTGGGGCAGAGGTTAAGAGCGTAAAGCTGGAAGCTCTGTGCTTCGAAAATGACAGCTTCGAACCAAACAGACGCTTCATTACGCCGCTAAAATAGCCGTGGCTTAATTTGTTTCTGGAGCGATTATGACTTCGGGATTGGCTAATTAGGGGCGCTAATTAAAATTTCCCCGAGATTGTTTGTAAAGCGTTAAGTCACGCTGATTGAATGTGAGATCCCTGTCGAAATCATGCTAATGCTAACAGCGCTTTGGCTTGTTCTTGCTAAATGAAGCGTGCCCGATTGGATGTGGGTTTATGTCTCAATCCTAGTGCGCCACATCATCCATGCTCTTCTGTGTTACACTCCACAGGGAGCAATCGTGTGTGTGTGTGTGTGTGTGTGTGTTGTATTTGAATGACACAAGTTGAGCTCCAAAGCTAAGCAGTGTGAAGTCATGCAAAAATCGAACTTCCTGAACTCAGGGCTCCCCTGAGAGAAAACAAACAAAGCACATTTATTTATTTATCGCTCCTCTCTCTTCTCTTTCTGCATCTCGCTTTCAGCTCTAGCATCGCGGCTAACCTTTCCCTCATTGTGGTTTGATTGATTTGAATTGTTCTCCCGGCCCTCGTGACCTCCTCCCCGGTTGGTGGCGTCATTAGCGCACGCTTTTGTTTAAGGCTCTGAATGTCACGGCTCCCCAGAGTTCTGCCTCTGAAGCCGCTTTCACAGCCCGCGCGCTTTTATCCGAGTTTTGGAAAGCGAGAGTCTCTCAGCCCGAGCTCGCTCACTGCGAACTCCGAGAACTGAAACGAGACACGAGCGTCGTCCATCGGAGAGCTGATAAAGGCCGTGGCCTGAGGCGTAGGGCATCGAGGATCGGAGGGAGTTTACATAGAGGGCCATGCAGTAGAGGATCTGTTCTTCAAACTTTAACTCGCACACACAGAGGCCATGTTTGTAAATCATGGTGTGGACCGAACGTTCCCAAAAGGATAGGAATATCTGACAGTTTTGACCTTGTGGGGACATTTGGCTGATTTGATGCTGAAAACTGCTTTAAAACCTGTAGCGTTTATTTAAAAAGTGCTAAAACTTTTCATTGTAGTTACTGTGGTTAAGGTTAGGGTTGGATGTAGCATAGCATTAATTAGCTTTCAATAATAATTATGTCAATAGAGGGTCCTCATAAGGATAGTAAGGCAAGCATGAATGTGTGTGTGGGATAACATGGTGACCCATGTTTTATCTAATCATTTGTTTATCTGTACATTATATATATATATATATATATATATATATATATATATATATATATATATATATATATATATATATATATATATATATATATATATATATATATATGTATATGTCGGTTTGTTTTTGCTCAACACAGGGGCATGCTTAAATATTCACACCCTTGACTTTTTCTACATTTTGTACTGAGAGTGAAACATGGTGGTGGTAGCATCATGTGTTACAGTATACTGAATATATATATATATATATATACGTACATACATACATATACTGTATATGCATGCTACCACCACCATGTTTTATAGCTAGATAGATAGATAGAGAGAGATTACATTTAAAAATTAAGTTTAAAAAGTATTAAATATTTAAAAAAAAATAAGTGATATTAAAAGAAATACACAATGCTCACAACAACCTACATACAAATAAGAAAAAATATGAAAGAAAGAACAAAACAAAGACAAAGAGCCCCACAGCACGGCTTCTCAACCGGAACAGTTATTTATAATGTAGTTTTATAAACATACATTTTGGAAGATTTATGGAATACGTAACAAAAATTAAACCTGCCAGATGATTATTACTTATAAATTATATTACATTAATATATTATTAATAATATTATTAATGTAATTATCCTTCGTTCAGTTTGGAGTTCAACATTTTACGCCAGACCACAGCGGCTCCGCCTCCAACACTCAAGGAAAACCAGACTCTGCGATAAAATAAAAAATACGTGTATTTTGCGAGGCGCGGTCAAGGAGTCTAGGTAGAAACACTACAAAATACAACGTTCCTGCTACATTCTGCAGTGTGCGTCCATAACCTAACGGCACACGGGCGATATTCCAGTCTGTAAAACTGGGTGAAAGTGCTGACTGTCACAGAGTGTGGATGTGAAAACCTCACTGGATTAAAGCTCATATCCAGTGGCATGTTTATCATATTCACAGATATTTGCATGTTATATTGACTAAACCAGTTGACAGAATGTTGAGTGCTTGAAATGGCTAGCAAAGGTTGGAGGGAAGCTGCTGATTGGTTGGCTGTGAAGCGCACTGTAACATCACCAGATGGCAGTCGTTATTCACGTTCGCTGAGCTGTGGAAGCCTGGATCCATGAGTCATGATGAGAAAGATTCTCAATATTATGGCTTTTTAACTCAAAATACTGAAAAAAAAAAAAAAAAAGCCTCTCAAAAATATCAGGGGTGTAAATAGAGACCCAGTATCAGGACCGGGCAAAAAAAAAAAATGGTGGATCGGATATCGGATCCTGTATCAAACAGCAAAGATTGGAAATGGATTTGGAAATGTTTACATATGAAGAGGCTTGGCTGGTTTTTTTCTTTTGTTAGGATTAATATTATTATATCTTTACTTTTGTCACGGAGTAGAGAAACATTATTATAATAATCCACTTATATCTTACCACTTATCAAACAAATAATCCAGTATAGTGACTACTGTTTAAGCTTTTCTCGTTTGTGTTCCTGTGAACAAAGCATGCTAAGGGTAAGAAGAACGACAAATAATGTTGTTTTTAATGCTGTCTGTTTGATCGTTAGTAGGGCGGGGCCCGCGAACAGGAAGCTGGATTAATAGCTTCCTGAATGGGAGGGACTGACTAGCTTGGTTTAATCACATTATAGGGGATGTTAAAGTGCTGCACTGAAATGCTTGTTTTAATAATGTGATGGAAAATGTTCAAGTATTGTCATGTAATGAAAATGGTATTTTGTTTCTAATTGAAATGGTTGGGGTTTTTTTTCCATTGGCCCATTTGAATATAGTGGGAGGAGCCTCATTTATAAAGGAGTCTAATGATTGTGAGAAAAGGGGGGAATGTTTTCTGGATCTGTTAACAGAATGGGTTTTTTTCTTGGGACTGTAGCACAAAAAGAAAAAGAATGTTTGTTTTTGGTTATGTATTGAGGTTTCTTATTGATTTATTTTTTAAATCTCTCTCTCTCTCTCTCTCTCTCTCTCTCTCTCTCTCTCTCGATGTCTCTCTTTTTGTACCTTCTGATGGATGAACTCCGATGGGACAGTGAAGTTGTTTTTTTTTAGAGCAGTCTTCAGTCTCGTGGAAAATTTGTTTCGCCATTACCACGGCTACTTTACCACAACTTTATATCATATTTACAACATAAGTGATTTTTGTGTAAAAGGGTTTAACTGTAAAGCGCTTCAGTTAAAACAAAAACAAACATTTGAAAGCTTAGTCGTTTTTAAAGTGAACAATATGGGATATGGGGGGTGGGGGGGGAGGTTCAGCATGTTTGCCTCGCAACTTCAGGGTTGGGGGTCCCGCCTCCGCCCTGTGTGCACGGAGCTTGTATGCTCTCCCAGTGCTTCGGAGGTTTCCTCCAAGTACTCCGGTTTCCTCCTCCAGTCCAGAGACATGCATTGTAGGCTGATTGGCATTTCCAAATAGTCCGTAGTGTATGAAAGTGTGTGTGATTGTGCCCTGTGATGGGTTGACACCCCGTCCAGGGTATCCCCGCTTCGTGCCCAGAGTCCCCTGGGACAGGCTCCAGGCTCCCCGTGACCCTGTGTAGGATAAGTGGTACAGAAAATGGATGGATGGATGGATATCTGTATTCAGATTTAAACCCAAAGTGGGTGTGGCTTAACCAGAAGTCATTTTGTTGTTGTTTTTGTTTTGTTCGATCCCATCCCTACAAAACACTCAACACCGTTGCATTACGACAGTAAAGTGAGAGCGCTTCCTCTAGAGGATCTTCTCATTCCTCCAAGCTGTTCCGCCGAGGGTGAGCTGATATTTCTGCGCTGCTCTTTTTGCCTGTAGAGTAAATCTGCTTTCCTCATCCCCAGATCGCCACTTAACAAACGCTTATCGTTTCGCTTTAACGCACCTTCATTAAGCCAAGTGCTGCACGCTAACCCCTGCAGATGTTTTGTTTCTGCTAAGCAATCAGACATAAAAAAAAAAAAAAAAAAAGGAAGGGCGGGTATTAAATTGAAAGAAAAAAAAAAAAAAAAAAAAACTCTCCGGTTGTAAGCAGAGCTGAGCTCAGAGAGTCGTGAGCGTTTAGCTAGCAGACAGTTGGTGTGATTCAGCTTGGCTAGGCTGTCTCGCTCCATGTAGCTCATCTATCACTGACTATTTCTGGAGACTCAACCTTTCCCTCGCCTCTCCACTGCAGAAGGAGAATTCAATCGCTCTCTGCCTCGCAGTCACATCCGCAAACACATTTGTTTGCTGTTTGCGCAGGCTGCTTTTACAGAGCTGCTGATACGGGATGAACGAGGCGGCGAGGGCGAGCTTTCCTCACGCATTCGCACTGCAATCTGTAAGCGTTCAGCAGGGTCAAGCTGAGCGACCTGAGCAGCACCGGGTGAATTATACACACGTCCTGCACCAGGGGGAATAACCAGACACTCATTTCTTCCTTAACTCAGTGTCCAGATGCACACGTCGCAATAAAACAATAACGTTTCATATACGAGGTCGGGGTTTGTGTGTGATATTACATATTACTCATATTTACAATCATTTACATATTACTAATGATGCAGAGAGTCACTTGTAGCTTCGCAACTTGGCAGTAAACAAAGATGGCTATTTATACTATAAAATGTAACATTTCTTTCTTTATTTTTCTATTTACCATTTGTAAACACACTTGACACAATTAAAATTACAAAAGCAGTCACATAGCCCTAACTGTGCTGCGTATATATATATATATATATATATATATATATATATATACAGGTGCATCTCAATAAATTAGAATGTCGTGGAAAAGTTCATTTTTTTCAGTAATTCAACTCAAATTGTGAAACTCGTGTATTAAATAAATTCAATGCCACAGACTGAAGTAGTTTAAGTCTTTGGTTCTTTTAATTGTGATGATTTTGGCTCACATTTAACAAAAACCCACCAATTCACTATCTCAACAAATTAGAATACTTCATAAGACCAATAAAAAAACATTTTTAGTGAATTGTTGGCCTTCTGGAAAGTATGTTCATTTACTGTACATGTACTCAATACTTGGTAGGGGCTCCTTTTGCTTTAATTACTGCCTCAATTCGGCGTGGCATGGAGGTGATCAGTTTGTGGCACTGCTGAGGTGGTATGGAAGCCCAGGTTTCTTTGACAGTGGCCTTCAGCTCATCTGCATTTTTTGGTCTCTTGTTTCTCATTTTCCTCTTGACAATACCCCATAGATTCTCTATGGGGTTCAGGTCTGGTGAGTTTGCTGGCCAGTCAAGCACACCAACACCATGGTCATTTAACCAACTTTTGGTGCTTTTGGCAGTGTGGGCAGGTGCCAAATCCTGCTGGAAAATGAAATCAGCATCTTCAAAAAGCTGGTCAGCTGAAGGAAGCATGAAGTGCTCCAAAATTTATTGGTAAATGGGTGCAGTGACTTTGGTTTTCAAAAAACACAATGGACCAACACCAGCAGATGACATTGCACCCCAAATCATCACAGACTGTGGAAACTTAACACTGGACTTCAAGCAACTTGGGCTATGAGCTTCTCCACCCTTCCTCCAGACTCTAGGACCTTGGTTTCCAAATGAAATACAAAACTTGCTCTCATCTGAAAAGAGGACTTTGGACCACTGGGCAACAGTCCAGTTCTTCTTCTCCTTAGCCCAGGTAAGACGCCTCTGACGTTGTCTGTGGTTCAGGAGTGGCTTAACAAGAGGAATACGACAACTGTAGCCAAATTCCTTGACACGTCTGTGTGTGGTGGCTCTTGATGCCTTGACCCCAGCCTCAGTCCATTCCTTGTGAAGTTCACTCAAATTCTTGAATCGATTTTGCTTGACAATCCTCATAAGGCTGCGGTTCTCTCGGTTGGTTGTGCATCTTTTTCTTCCACACTTTTTCCTTCCACTCAACTTTCTGTTAACATGCTTGGATACAGCACTCTGTGAACAGCCAGCTTCTTTGGCAATGAATGTTTGTGGCTTACCTAGTGAACCAAACTGAGAGACCATTTTGAAGGCTCAGGAAACCTTTGCAGGTGTTTTGAGTTGATTAGCTGATTGGCATGTGACCATATTCTAATTTGTTGAGATAGTGAATTGGTGGGTTTTTGTTAAATGTGAGCCAAAATCATCACAATTAAAAGAACCAAAGACTTAAACTACTTCAGTCTGTGTGCACTGAATTTATTTAATACACGAGTTTCACAATTTGAGTTGAATTACTGAAATAAATTAACTTTTCCACGACATTCTAATTTATTGAGATGCACCTGTGTATACACACACACAGTATATAAAAATGATATATAGTGGCATTTTTTAATGACTGTTTAAAATTAGGTACAGTCCCCTCCAAAACTATTGGAACAGCAAGGCCAGTTCATTTGTTCGTGCTGTACACCAAAGACATTTGGGTTTGAGATCAAAAGATGGATACGAGACGAGAGTTTAGGATTTCAGCTTTTATTCCCTGCTATTCACATCTAGACGTGTTAAACAACATAAAACGTAGAACCTTTCGTATCAGACCACCCGATTTTTAGGCGAGCAAAAGTATAGGAGCAGACGTCTTGAAGTAGATGAAAGTAAATAACACTTAGTATTTGGTTGCGTATCCCTTGCTTGCGATAACTGCATCAAGCCGGCGACTCACTGACATCACCGAACTGTTGGTTTCTTCTTTCGTGCTGCTTTTCCCAGGCTTTTTACAGCAGCCTCTTTCGGTTGTTGTCTGTTTGACTCATCTACATATAAATACCAGGAAATAAACTTTCATTTCATATCCATCTTTTGAGCTCAAACCCAAATGTCTTCAGTCTACAGCAAAAACAGATGGATTGACCTTACCGTTCCAATAGTTTCAGAGGGGACTGTATGAAAAGTGGCAGAAGTAGGCGTAGACCTCTGAAATGCCCAGGATTTCTGTGTTATCTGGATAATTTAAGCTCAATGTCAGGATTATTCTATAAGTTTGTCTCTTACATGATTTGTAAAGAAAGGAAAAACGGGGGTGGGGGGGTGGGGGGGGGGGGGGGAGCTCAGGATTATTTTACAGGGTTTTAGCTCATCTGAAGACAATAGGATTCTCAGTTAGCCAGATAATTTAAGATGGGATTCTGGACTATTCTATAGAGTCGTGTCTTAGTTCTACTAAGCTCCAAAAAAAAAAAGATTTGAGAGCTATCCAGATCATTTAAGTCAGAATTATTCTTAATTATTATTATTAATTTCACGGTTATCTGGATAATTTAAGATGAAAAGTCGGGATTATTCCTCAGCGTTGTCGATTAACTCATCGAAACGTCGTGAAAGACAGCAGGACTCTCGGTTATCTGCATAATTGAATCCAAAAGCCGGGATTATTCTATAACGTTCTCCTCTTCACACACATTATAAATCTGATGCATAACTAGACTCCTATATTTGAATATCTTTTAATCAGCAAATTCAAGTTTCATGACAGAAAAAAACGTAATCAGTTCATATGTATATTTTATAGTCAAAGCTTTTCTCCTCAGCGGATCTCTGTTAAAAAGGTTTAGGTGAATATTGATTATTTTCTGCACTCTGTATTTACACGATGCTCTCAGCGAGAAGAAAGTACAAGCACACTAAAAATAAGAAAATGAATTCGACTAAAGACAAACCTGGATCTGGATATGAAATCATTCAAAAAACAGTCGCTGTCCTGATCGTGAACGTTGGGGTAATCTGTCACGGCTAGCGGAGACAGAGGACGGAGACGGAGATGAACAGAGGCATCAGGGATTGTGAATTTAGACATCATTTAAAAGCAAAGCATCATCATCAAGGCCATTTTTAATTATTCTACAGACACGTATCTCTGAGCGGCGTTACCCAGAGCAGCGTTTCTGAGTTAGCTGGATCGTTTTAATCAGGATTATCGCACAGGGAGCGTCGCTGACTCTCGTCTTTAAGTCCTCGTGATTTCCTCTCGGTGTTTAGGGCGTGTGCTTCAGACAAAACCTGCTCTGATGCCGAGCCGTGTTAAAGTCTTCTTAATTAAAAGGATGGCGTGTGTTCACACAGCCATGAGGGGAGCAGATGGAGGGTGTGACACTATGTGTGTGTGTGTGTGTGTGTGTGTGTGTGTGTGTGTGTGTGTGTGTGTGTGTGTGTGTGTGTGTAAGGGGGGTAATAATAATTACTGGACAATCATCATCATACACACAATAAGGAGCTCTGTATCCTGACTGAGTGCTCAATAAACAAACACGATTCCTCAATAAAGCAAAACGAACAGAGGAACTCATAGAGAAGAAGTGTGTGTGTGTGTGTGTGTGTGTGTGTGTGTGTGTGTGTTAGTCATCACTTTTTCTCTGGCTTCAATCCCACGCTCACACACAAAGTCTCAAATTTCCGATCATTAGATTAAAAACAGTGCCGGGTGCTAAGCCTTTTCAGATGTGAAGATTAAATAATTAGAGAAAAGTAAAAAAATAAATAAATAAAAATAGGCAAATAAACAAACAAATGAACAAACAAATAAATAATTGAGACTTTTATGCAGATGAACCACATGAAGAGTGATTTCCATTCAGTACAAAATAGATTTGAAAAGATTTTGTGCAAAAATAGCTGTCGTTGTGTCATCCGATTAAGTCTCATTTCTTTCTTTCTTTATTTATTAAGTTCATTAGTTATTTACTTACTTATTTAATGTAAACGTCAATTCAGGACTTCCTGTTTCAGCGCCTGCAAACTCAAGACTTCCTGTTTCATCATCTTGCAAATTCTGGACTCCCTGTTTCTAAATGTCTTTGCACATTACATTTCCTGTTTTAGTAACTAACAATCCCTGACTTCCTGTTTTAATGGCTCATTACAACTTCCTGTTTTACTTCCTGGCAATTCAAGACTTCCTGTTTCAATGTCTTGTTAGTCATTTCCTGTTTCAGCACCTGGAACATTCAGGACTTCCTATTCTTAATGACTGGTTATCCAAGTCTTCCTGTTTCAGCGTCTGTCTCTCCAAGACTTCCTGTTTCAGCGTCTGTCTCTCCAACACTTCCTGTTTCAGCGTCTGTCTCTCCAACACTTCCTGTTTCAGCGTCTGTCTCTCAAAGACTTCCTGTTTCAGCGTCTGTCTCTCCAACACTTCCTGTTTCAGCGTGTGTGTCCTCAACACTTCCTGTTTCAGTATCTGTCTCTCCAACACTTCCTGCTTCAGCATCTGTCTCTCCAACACTTCCTGCTTCAGCGTCTGTCTCTCAAAGACTTCCTGTTTCAGCGTCTGTCTCTCCAACACTTCCTGTTTCAGCGTTTGTCTCTCCAACACTTCCTGTTTCAACACCTGTCAATTTCCTCCAAAGTGCATTATGGGTATTCTGTACCTTTTAGTGTGCATCACTTGAAATCTGATCATATGCGGTGCATTGTGGGATATCATGAGTACCTTGGATACTCTTCAAGACTTCCTGTTCCAATGCCACACACACACACACACACACACACACACACACTACTTAACATTTCACTCTGAAACAACTGCACAGACATCTATACAGAACTCATTAGTAACACTCAGCACTCCGCCACACGCTAAACACTTTTCTCTTTCGTGATTTCGCACACTTGCCAATTTTCTGACCGAGTCGCCGAGTGCACGGGAGAACACGCAGGTCCTCTCTCTCTCTCTCTCTCTCTCTCTCTCTCTCTCTCTCTCTCTCTCTCTCTCTCTCTCCTTTTGGCCCTGAGCTTTGTTCGAAAGCATCCATTTCCTCCCTGGCTCTAAACACAGAGACGTATTTGCTTCAACACTGCCCCCAAGTGGCCGAAATCCTGGCCGTCCTCGCTAATTAAATATTCCGAGCAGATTTCGAAGGCGTAAAAAACAATGATGAGGGAGGGACCGTGGAGGAGAAGCACGAGGGAGAAGCCGCTAAGCTCTAATCTGTCATATTAAGAGTCAGAGTGCAGGAGAAACATACAGATATGAGTTGTGTGTGTGAGACAGAAAACAGGAAGACCTCAGGAGTAATAACACAGGAGGTATTTCCATCATGTGCTAGCGTTAGCGGCTAACCTCGACCCCGGAGTCAGAGATAAGAGCTTGTTATTTCAGACTGAGCCGGGTCTCACCCGCCGAGGATTTACACCGCTTCTGTTGTGTGTCATCCTCTTCTCTCTCTCTCTCTCACACACACACACACACACACAGACACACACACACACACACACACATACACACACAGCAAGCAAATACTTCCTTAATGTGCGTTTATCGCTGATGTGTGTATTATTACTACATAATAAAATACAATGTCAGGGTTAATAAACACGAAGCTGATTCTTTTCCCAAAGTGTTTTGTTCCTCTTTTTTCCCACCACTGCAAAAAAAAAAAAATTAATAAAGAACATCATCATCATCATCATCATCATCATCATCATACTTTTTATCCAGTTCTATTTACACGAGTAACTGTTAAAGCACCATATTAAAAAAAATAATAATAATTCAAAATAACAGTTTGCGCTGGATCAAGTGCTATTCTCTGTGCTGCTGAATAATGAGAGTGGAAGCTCATTTTGTTAAATCAAACCTGTGATTAATGTCAATTTTTGCAGCCAAAAATGCTTCATTTAACTGTTTTTTTGTTTTGTTTTGTTTTTTTTAATTTGTGATGCAATTTGCAGAGTATTTTCCGTTGCGGAAAACTACCTGAACTGGCGAAATCGTGATCGCACGGATTAGTTCTGCGTGCTCGTTCACAGTGATGTTTGTTGGTAAATGAAACCCCCTGAAGCTAAGCAGGGTTGAGACTGACCAGTACCTGGATGGGAGACCTCCTGGGGAAAACTAAGGTTGCTGCTGGTAGTGGTATTAGGGAAGCCAGAGGTGGTGCTCCTAATGGGTCCTAATGGGTCCTAATGCCCCAGTATAGTGACGGGGACACTATACTGTAAAAAGAGCACTGTTAAACTGAGATCCTGACTCTCTGTGGTCATTAAAAATCCCAGGTCACGTCTTATAAAGAGTAGGGGTATCACCCTGGTGTCCTGGTGAAATTGCCCTTTGTCTATCATGGCCCCCTGATAATCTCTATTCCTGAATTGGCTATATCTCTCTCCTCTCCTCTGCACCTATAGCTGGTGGGTGTCCTGGAGCACTATGGCTGCTGTCGCATCATCCAGGTGGAGGCTACACACTGGTGGTGGTTGAGGAGATTTCCCCCCCCATACTATGTAAAGTGCTTTGAGTGTCTAGAAAAGTGCTATATAAATGTAATGAATTATTATTGTACTCGTGTTCGACGCACGTGAGTCGAAGAGGGCTTTGACTGAATGCGATGACGTCACGTGACGCGTCTCGGCCCAAAACCTGCAGTGGTTTTTTCAGATTTGCGAGCTCCTCCGAACACCGCGGTGTTTCCTTGATTTTGCGTTCATTTCTGACATCCTGAAGGGACTGATTGTTCACGCGGCGATATTCTGGGAACACACTGGACTCCTGTTAGATTTATTTCAGTCATATATCATCATATCAGTCTTTATTTTTCATTCTGGCTTTTATGTTACATCTTATTACATCAGACAGCAATGAAAAAAAATACGCTGTTTCCTTCTTCGGTCCGCATTTTCGATCTATTTTTCAGGTTTAAAGGCGGAGTGTAAAACTCTGTCTCTGACGCAACCTCGGAGGCGTAAACAACACCCAGGTGACAGACGAGCAGGTGTGTAACCAGACTCCGAATACGAGGAACTTTCTCCATGTAAATACTGATGCAAGTTTTGGACTTAAGTCGATTTCATCCAGATTTCTTTAAAGCTGCTTTGTGACAGTCTCTATTGTTGATCAGTTTGAGTGCGCATGCACAAACACACACACACACACACACACACATGTGCACGCGTGCACACACACACACACACACACACACACACACACACACACAGCTTGAGAAATAACTCGTGGCTGGTTCTGTGTGTAGTCGGTAATGAGGCAGAGTGTATGTGTGTGTGTGTGTGTGTGTGTGTGTGTGTGTGTGTGTGTGTGTGTGTGTGTGTAAGTGGCAGCACTGGGTGGTCTGCGTGTTGCAGTGACATGCCAGGCTCTGATGGGTCGCTGCAGCCTGTGTGAGACTTTAATAATTCAGCAGGTGCAATATGTTCAGGCTCGGAACCTTCTCTGAAAAGCAGCCTGCGTGTGTGTGTGTGTGTGTGTGTGTGTGTGTGTGTGTGTGTGTGTGTTAAGTGTGGGCAGAAACGCGGACACACTCCTCCACTTTCTCCTCATCCACATCCTCTTGACCCCATGCGGCGACTGAGTGCTGGCTATTTTTTTTTACTCCTCTCTCTCCCTCTCCCAGAGTCCAGGGGACGTTTTAGTATTTTTTTCTTTTCCTTTGGGCTCCTCAGCGAGGCCCTGTCGCCATGGCAACAGAGCGCGACATCGTGCCGCTTTTTCACCTTTCCTGTCTCGCCTCACGCAGCGTTTTCCTCCCTCACAGAACCAACGCAGGACCGAGTGCAGACGCGTTCGAAATACAGATGTCTGGTTTCACACGGCTGAGGAAGTGACCTTGGTGGAGAGAGAGAGAAAGAGAGAAAGAGAGAGAGAAAGAGAGAGAGATAGGAAGAGACACAGAGAGAGAGACAGAGAGAGGGAAAAGGGGAGGTAGAGAGAGAGGGAGAGACAGAGAGAGAGAGAGACAGAGAGAGAGAGAGAGTATGATAGAAAGAGACAGATAGATGGATGGATGGATGGAAAACTTCCATAGGTCATCCATAGAAGGACCCATCCATTTATAGATAGATAGATAGATAGATAGATAGATAGATAGATAGATAGATAGATAGATAGATAGATAGATATCTCTATCTCTGTCTATCTATCTATCCACCAATAAATAGATTGGTCCCTCTATGGATGACCTATGGAAGTTTTCCATGCATCCATCCATCTATCTATCCACCTATCCATCTATCTATCTATCTATCTATCTATCTATCTATCCACCTATCCATCTATCTATCTATCCATCCACCTATCCATCTATCTATCTATCCATCCATCCATAAATAGATGGGTCCCTCTATGGATGACCTATGGAAGTTTTCCATCCATCCATCCATCCACCTATCCATCTATCTATCTATCTATCTATCCACCTATCCATCCATCCATCCATCCACCTGTAAATAGATGGGTCCCTCTATGGATGACCTATGGAAGTTTTCCATCCATCCATCCATCCATCGATCCATCCATCCATATATATATCTATCTATCTATCTATCTATCTATCTATCTATCTATCTATCTATAAATGGATGGGTCCTTCTATGGATGACCTATGGAAGTTTTCCATCCATCCATTGATCCATCCATCCCTCTATCTATCTATCTATTATTTTACAACAATCCGAAACATAAAATATAGTTTGAAAAGAAAACAAAATAAATAAAGAAGTGAGAGTTTTCTGCCAAAGTGATTGAACTCCAGCACTGGTGTGTAGAAGTGTGTGACATGTAGCAGAGGTGTGTGTGTAACAGAGGTGTGTGTACGAGCGTGTGGAGCTGCAGGGGGTCTAATATCACAACTGACAGGATGTGGAAGCTGTTCAGAGGAAATGAACGAGGTGTAAAGGCCAGCTGTGGACATGCAAGTTATTATGTAAGGAATAGCACACTGTGTTGTGAAATAATCAACGATGGAGCGGTGTGATGAAGCAGAGTTACTGTTGCTGTGATTATTTTCCTTTAACAGCATGCCCTGAAGTGATTTATTCCTCTTATACCACAGCACTGTGTTAATAATGACCATTTTGATTTATTAAAGAACGACACATCGTACTTTTTTATCCGTTTATAATTACATGTAAACTAATTCTTACTTACGTTATAGCAGCTATAAACAGTCGTTCCCTCAGCAGCGTTTCTTTTTTCCCTTTCTTGAATTTAATAAGACAAAAAAAAAAAAAAACGCAACTTGTCGTGTTACAGAGAAACCGCAAAGAGGCGCCTGTCCTAAAGATGCTGCAAAACTTACAGCTTTCCCTCTGACTGTTACAAAGTGCTGACACTGGAGACTCCTTCCATAAATGTTACATAAACACATTTCCTCTTACACATCGACGATTACACACCTTGTTTAATCCGTTTATGTGGAGCGTCCTCTGCACCAGTCCCTGCGAATGAGCTGTTGCTATAGAAACGATAACGTATTAGAACCAGCGCATTAATATAATCCTGTGATTTGCAGCTGCGCTACTGTCAGGGCTGCTGTTATAGAAAATTAATCAACACCTTCTGACCAATCAGAATCCAGAACTGATTAAGAAAAGGAAATGCAAACTGATATTATAGATATGTTAAATGCTGTCTTCTCTTTGTTGCGAGGGGTGCACAAACTTTCGCTCTACATCCACCCATCCATCCCCGATCTGTTTTTTTTTTTTTTCTTCTTCTCATCTCTGCTCTGATTGTATCTATTTGCTTTTGTATTTGCTCTCAATTTCTGCACTTTCCCGTGTTCAGCTGTTGGAAAATTGCAATTTATGAAAGCATCCACATGTCCCGCCTTTTCAGACGCCCTCCCCTCGTGAATTTAGTTTCAAAAACAGAAACTTTCGTGGCGCTCGTCTGAATCGGCCGAGGCTCCTGCAGATGCTATCACTCCCCCGTCACTCCGGATTGATGGACGCGGATGAAAAATGCCCTCTGGAGACAAACAGGTTCGGCTCGGCTTTCAGCACCGAGGCATATCATCACAACCGCGTCAATCCTCGAGACGACGACTTCAGCACCGCGTGTCACCATCGATCGTCCCATTATTCACCTGCGCTAATGCGACTGAATAGAGAGACGAGTGGAAGTGGGGCATCAAACGTCCCGTTAATCCAGCCGGGCCACCGCAATCCCACAACCGCCAAAAAGTGATGGACAAGTTTATTATAGGAGCAGGGGGAAGCTCGGAGACGCAGGTCCTCAGAGGGGGTGCGCTCTGAAGTCACATGGGAGTGTAGGGAAAGAAGGAAAGAACCCCTTGACATGTTTGACGTCGATTGTTAGAGGTTGGTTTAGCAAAAAGGAGAAAAATCAGGAAGCTGAAAAGAATGACAGGGACTCTGAGGGGTTATAAAGTCTTCTCAGTCCTGAGTAATGGAGTGTGTGTGTTTCACATTTTACAGTGTAACACACGGACGTCAAGTTTTAACTGCCCTTCACTGCCCTTCAACCTGGAAATAATATCAGTCATAAAATGCCATAAAGGAACATTATTAATATTAATATTATAGTAGTAGTAGATTGATTGCTGTTATTATTATTACTATTATTATTATTGTTATTATTATTTTTTTATTCATAGTAGTAGTATAGATGCTTTTATTATTATTATTATTATTATTATTATTATTATTATTATTATTATTATTATTATTATTATTCATAGTAGTAGTAGTTTAGTTGCTGTTATTATTATTATTATTATTATTATTATTATTATTATTATTATTATTATTATTATTATTATTATTATCAGTAAGTAGTAGTAGTATAGATGCTGTTATTATTACTATTATTATTATTATTATTATTATTTTTGTATTCATAGTAGTAGTATAGATGCTTTTATTATTATTATTATTATTATTATTATTATTATTATTATTATTGTCTGGTTTTCAGCTTGATTTTGCTGTCTCAGACAAAAATCGCACCTCATAAGTGAATGTTTTGGTCGTGAATTGAGATTGATGGTTGATTTAGTGCCACTGTGACCAAAGACAGCCTTTCAGTGTGAAACAAACCTTTATTAAAATCTCATTGCTACGACATTCAAGTAAAATCCACCAATAGGAGGACGGCAAACTCATGCAACAGCTACAAGTACGGTAGCGACGATGGAGAACCCTAAACAAAACGTTCCAGAGGATCTTCATCGTCTAATCTAACAAACGTTATCAGAAGGTCTGTTACAAAATTCAGCCCAGAGTTTATTGGATGAAGTTTGACAATAAAGTCGTTTTCATATTCAGATATGCGTAATGTAATTGCATGTCAGTATTAAGGACCGATTAAAAGCTGTGAGACGAGAAAGAAAGAAAAGATTTTAAATGCAACATGAACTCAGAATAAAAGAGTGTTCAAGATCTGTCCTTAGACTTTCATTAGACGCGAGTTTGGAGTTAATGGGTTTCTGTCATTTTCTCAGAACAGAGGAAACGTTACAGATATAAGAAAAAAACCCTCAGTGTTCCTTTAATTATCATCTTGACCACGCTTATTATTATATTATAGCTCTGTAATTTTAGCACAAACAGTTATGAAACATGAATTCCTTACAAAACACCCCAAACTGTCACCTCACAGCCGGAGATCGGCGATCGGAGCTAATCTGGGTTTAATCGCCACCGCGCTACTTTAACACACTTTACCCGAGCGTATCAGTGTCCTAGGGACGTCTTCCCAACTTCATCGCTATGCTAAGCGAATACACGCAACGTTGACGTGCCATAATTCAGCCCGAAGTCCCATTTTGGATCCGCGTTTTGTAGGAATACATTTCTGTCAGCCGGGATGAAGCGAGCGCCGCTGTTAGCATTCATTAAGGCTCGCGGCCCCTGCGGAATAGCGCTGGATGTGCGCTCTGGCGTGGAGCCCGTCGATCTGACAGGTCATTATGGCGTCTCAAGCTGGGAGAGACCGTAGGAGAGGCTGCTAGCGCTTCCCGCTCTCCGCTCTCCCTCTCAGCCCTCACTCCTCCACTTTCAGACAGCTGTGAGGAGCTTCATCGACTCCCTCACACCCGGAGAAAAGACGTCTGCACCTCCTACGACACCTTCACCGTTTCCGCCTCCAACAACGACGCCTGTCTCAATAATGAGCTCAGGTACTTCTTAATAAACAGGGAGTGCTGTGGATTTTAATCGGCGGTGTGAGCAAAATGCTTCTGAAGCTAAAGGATAAAGAATATAGATATAGATGGTGATAAGTTTTGGGGAATAGCTTGGATACGAGTAGCTCGAATAACTCCAGTTTTTAGTAGCGTCGCAGTAGCTCAGCTATTTTAAAACGAATATAGCTTTTCCAGTCATGAGTTGCTTTTTTTTTTAGGGTGTAGTGATTTGTTGCGCTACACGGCTACTTTCTCCCTTTTCACATGACCAGTTCAACATTATTTCGGAATCAAACAAAAGCGTAAGCCGCCGTATCCATCAGGAAACGAGTTCAGTACTTCTAGTCAGTGTAGACCACATGCAGGAAAGACTACCGAACATCCACGGCCATGTTTGTTAACGTTTATATCTGTGAAAGATTCACATAGCAACAGATACTCGTGTTTTTTTTTTTTATTTGCATAGGATTGTTGCACTGATTCATTTTAATCGTTCGCTTTTAAATAGATGCATCGATCCAAATAGTCTCCAATAGTCCAATTATCAGTAATAATCCAATAGGATTGTTACTGATACGCATTATTGTGGAATGAGCCCTCTCCATATCTGAGTTTGTTTTTTTGTTTTTTTTTTAAACAATTGTTGTTTTATATTTAAGTAATATCAACTGTTTCTTACAAAGAGTAGTGGATTTGGGAAAAGCAATTAATGTTCGTTAGGACGAACTCCGCACTAATCAGGGACATTTTTAGCTGCTCAATAAAATGGAAATATTACAGTCGTTTCAGTGAAAATAAATGTAGCTTCGCTGTAGCTAGCTAGTGTTTATTTGTAGCTTACGGAAGCCCGTTTCCGCCACTGAGAAAAAAATATGAAAATAGGTGATTGTGACTTTACGTCTCACAATTCGGAACTATTTTCTCGCAATTTAGACGTCCACTTGACGCAGTACCTGAAATGTGACTAACTTCAGGTAACGAGCGTCTGGTTCTCCTCGTCTTGATTGGCCGATGAGTCGTTCTTACTGTATTTAGCCTGTTTATAGCGAATGATCGATGATTTGTCGGTGCATTCTTTGCAACTCACTAAATGTCAAGTGGACGTCTAAACAGCGTGAAAAAAAGTCAGGATTGGGAGATGTAAACACGTAATTGTGAGAAATAAAGTCCAAATTGTGCGATATGAACCCGCAGAATTGCGAGATGTTATCTCGAAATTGCGGGAAATAAAGTCGCAATTACCTTTTTTCTCTCTCTCTCTCTCTCTCTCTCTCTCTCTCTCTCTCTCTGTGGCGGAAACAAGTTTCCATAGTAGCTATAGCTACTTTATCAAAACGGTAGCTTGGCTGTAGCTTCGCTATTTTTAAATCATGAGCAGCCTGTAGCTTGAAAAGTTACGACTGCAATGCAGCTTCCCTGATCACCGATCACAATCGTGATCAATAACGCATCGTTTAGCGCTGACCTCGTGTGTGCCTAAAGATAACCAGTGCGTGTGTGTGTGTGTGTGTGTGTGTGTGTGTGTGTGTGTGTGTGTGGTTATATGAACGACTGCTATAACGTAAGTGAGACCAGGAACTAACTTTCACGGACGTTCCACAACATTACATGTAACTATAAATAGATTTTTTTTTAAAGTATGACTGGTGGGATGTAAGAGGAATAAAACGCGCACTGTTACTGGAAAATACACACTGCATTTGATTCCACGCTTCATTTACATGCTTAATTGCATGCTCTTACTTTATCTTCTTATTTATTTTATTATGTAGTGATTTTATAGTGTTTTTTTTTTTTTTTTCCCTCATTCTGGAGTTGATCTTGTGGTTCTGTTTTAAATATTCATGAGTTTGCAAGCAGGATGTTTAAAAGCTAACACTGCAATAGATGTAAATGTGTAGCTGATATTCTTCTATACTAAATGGTATTTAAAAATGCTATACTGTAGGTACGTACATGACTTCTTTTTTTTTTTTTTCTCTCTCTCTCTAAATTCCTAAAGATATTTTAGAAGGTTGTATATTTGTACACTGAATGATGAGGTAAATTTTGTCATTCGGAAATAAACTTTGCAGTTTTGTAAACGAGGACGCCGGGACAAGGATCTCATATATATATATATATATATATAAAAAGATGGTATCGATTTGCTCTGCTGTTTAAACAAAAGCTCGCTAATGCAATTCCGAGTGTAACAGATGACCAAGGGAAAGCGATTATTTCTCAATATCTCAAAACAAATTGTAATTACACTTGGGAAGGAGGAGGGGGCGCCAGGTGGAGCCGTCCAAATTGATCAGCGGCGTTTCGCTTGACCCTTCATAAACACCTGAGAGTATTACGAGATTATTATTATCATATGAGCGTGTGTGTGTGTGTGTGTGTGGGGGGGGGTTGGGGGGTTGTTTGATTGGCAGAGCTTGTCGAAATGGGTTTCGGCTCTCCAGATAATGAAAAGAGAGCTTAACCCCCAAGCTGCCTTTAAAGTGGGACACCGAGCCGGCTGGACTTTAATAATAAAACAGCGAGGACTGGGATTTATGAGCACGCTCCGGCAAGACAATACTGAGAGCAGGGATTAGTCGTGACCTGACTGGCACTGGATAAAATGAACGGCTCGCATCCGGCGCTAATTAGACGACACGAGTCGCCTGCCGATCAGTTTGACGAATAAAAGGCCGTCAAAGTCACAAAGTTACGCCACACACAAAGGGTCGAAGGTTTAAACGTCCACTGAGCATAATGTAGCAGATTTACACACCAGACGTCATGTTTACAGCAAATAAAATGGTATTAATTGTTTGTGTTTTAAGGATTTCAACCTCCCGGCATTGGCCACATGGTGTTAAGGGTAAAGTATTGATTTGCTGGTCAGCACAGGGAAATCCCACGATGCCTCGAAATAAATCTTCCGATAAACAGAGCAGAGGTTGAGCTTGTAAAGTCCCCGTAATGCCTCAGACACCAAACTCACCGTTTTATAGTCATTTAGGCCATTTTAGCGACATCGACAAATTGATGCCCCTACACAAATTCCGAACCAGGGCACACGGGTCATGTTCGGAGCGCGCTGGTGTGGAATATCAAACTCCGGAGAACCAGCGTGATGAATTTTAGATGCTTTCACGTCGATAAAAATTTAATCATAATTACTGACAGGCCATCAGCCGTGCAGAGCGTTCAGAGATCGCTGTGAAGAGACACAACATGTCAAATCGATCTGCTTTTCAATTAGCGTGTCACAATTACTGCATCACCGCATCGCGATTATCTGAGCGCACGTGTCGGGAAAGTTACGGAAAAATGATATTTAAATGAAAGTGTGGGGTTTTAAAATAGTCCTCAGTTAAAAGTACACATAGCTGAAAAGACAAACTCGTTTGATTAAGGTTAGTATTTCAACTGAAATTGAAAGGTTGGATAGTCCTTTTTCAGCATGGCCTTGCAATTCTTCATGAAAAAGTGTAAGGTGAGGGTTAAGAGGCGGAGTTAGCGTTCATACCCTTTATTCTGACTACTTACACTCAGTGGCCATTTTAACAAAAGACCAGGTGATGTTTTTCCGATCTTCGTCTGTCCGGTTTGGGTGACTTTGTGTCCACTGTATAGCCTCCTGTTCTTGGCTGACAGGAGTGGAACCCGATGTGGTCTTCTGCTGTTCTAACCCATACTCGGATGCTTTTCTGCTCATCACGGTTGTAAAGAGTGATTATTTGAGTGACTATATCCTTCCTGGCAGCTCAAACCAATCTGACTGTTTTCCTCTGATCTCTCTAATCAACGAGGCGTTTCCACCCACAGAGCTGTCGCTCACATGATGTTTTTTTGGTTTTTCGGCACCATACTGTGTAAACGCTAGAGACTGCTGTGTGTGAAAATCCCAGGAGATCAGCAGTTTCTGAAACACTCAAACCAGCACCACCAACCATCTCGCTGTCAAAGTCACCGACATCACTGAGACTTTTCCTCATTCTGATGTTTCACGTGAACATCAACTGAAGCTCTTGACCTGTATCTGTACGATTTTACGAATTGTGCTGCTGCCACATGATTGGCTGATTGGATAACTGCACAAATGAGCAGGAGTACAGTTGTTCCTATTGAAGTGGCTGGTGCACAGGGAGCGTTGCTTCGGTCTGGTCATATGGCACTTCTGGTTAATTTAAAAAGAAATAGTTAGGGGTGGAGTCCTCGACATCTTTACCTCTTCTGACCTTTCACAGACAGAGCATCCAAATCTACAGAGAGCATTGGAATCTACATCTGGATTACATTCGGATTTGCTGCTTTGTGACAACGTTTACTGTTAAAAGCGCCGTACAAATACACTTGAAATGAAAACCACCCAGACGGACAAATAGAGCAGAGCCGAGTCGTTACATCAACATTAATTAAATACAGACCTACACTAGGAAAAGCTCCATGATTTTCAATTCATTCTGCATCACTGGTGCAGTGCACACACACACACACACACACACTCAGGCCCCCCCGCACTCAGCATGGTGTACTGTCTAAAATGTCGGCACCCTCTTTACTCAAGCGATGCTCCAGCGCCCTCCTGACGTTTCAGAAGTGAAACAGCTCCAGGCAGAAGCACCTGTTTGAGATGCAGCGCAGGATAAAAAGGCATATTAGAAGCAAAGCAGCTCAGTGGGAGACGTTTCTTACACATTCTGCTCAGCGTGCAAACCCGCGGCCCTGAGAGATCCAAGCGGCGGTTTTATATATTTCCCTTAGATCGCTTCCGATGGTTTTCCGCCCTCATAAATTCTGCACAGCTACACAAATACCACTGTGGGGAATAAGCAAGGTTACCGGATGTAAGCTAGGGCCGAGATTTAGCTGGAGTTCCTGACAGCGCACAAGGAGGAATGAGACGCGGAGCGTGGTGGCCGTCCTCCATCTTGTCTCTGCTAATGTAAATCTGAAGCGTAAACGCAGCACAGGAGTCTTTTGTCCACATTTGACACGTCCCCTGGGCAAAGCAGCAACCTGCAGGAGTAAATCTGTTCGAAAAGCGCCGTTAATGGAGGTAGACAAACACGGTCAGCCAAACACACGTTATGTTCCTTCAGCTTTTTCTCTAATATTGTTCTCAGGAAAGTCCTGAAAGAAGCCGTGAATCATTTTGTGTTTCTATCCGCTGCTGTTCGAAAGGCCCCAGGTAAACACACCTACTATACTGTACGCAGAATATATTTAACTACTTCACTTTTACCAAAACATGTCTGGTTCATCGAGACGTCCAGAAGCTGCTGTGTTATTTTATTAATCCTACTTTTCTGTTTGTGGTTTTCAAGATCAAACAACTTGCCATGACCAAACAAATTTATATTATATTGGATAACATTAGTATCCTAGATTACATTGCTGAATGATTTTAATAACCCTACTGCATGTATTCTGTTTGGGGTCTTTGAGATGACACCTCAACCTCCTTCGGATAACTTTACATTAGTATCCTGGAAAACTGTACATCACTATCCCGGGTAACTTTATATTACTACCCCGAATAATCTTCACTATTCTGGATAATGTTAAGAGGGGCACTGTGGTTAGTGGTTAGCATGTTTGCCTCACACTTCTGAGGTTGGGGACTCGAATCCAGCATCCCCCCCCCCCCTGTGTGGGCGGGGCTTGCACGTTCTCCCCCTGCTTCGGAGGTTTCCTCGGGGAACTCCGGTTTCCTTCTCCAGTCCAGAGACATGCATTTTAGGCTGATTGGCATTTCCAAATTGTCCGTAGTCTGTGAGTGTGTGTGTGATTGTGCCCTGCGATGGGTTGGCACCCCGTCCAGGGTGTCCCCCGCTTCGTGCCCCGGGTCCCCTGGGATAGGCTCCAGGCTCCACGAGACCCTGTGTAGGATAGGCGGTTCGGAAAACGGATGGATGGATAATGTTACATTACAATATTGAATAAATTTACATTACTATACTGGATAATGTGTCTTTACTAGTGTAGATAATGTTTCTCTCCTGGATACTTTTACATTATTAGCCTGGATAATTTTACATACCTATCCTGAATAATGCTACATTACTACACTAGATAACTTTACATTGCTGTATGATTTTATTAACCCTACTACTTTTTATTTATGAGGTTCTCAAGCTCACCCAGCTGATTTACCGAGTAAAACATTACGATCCTGGACAACATTACATTCTCCTGGATAATGTACATAATACATTACTGTCCTGATGATGATGACAATACTTGGTAACATTTCTTTCCTGGAAAAAGTTACCCAGAAGAAAATGTAAAGGGAAAGAATATCCTAATGTTTTAATTTATTTGATTTTTTCTTTTCTTTTCAGAATTAGATACAGCATCTTAAACAATGGGATCCCAGACAATGACAAAGCAATGACAAACGCAATCTAAACAAAACGCTGTGATTAAACAGCTTGTGCTACACGTGATAACAAGAAGACAGGCTAAAATGGCCGATTATCTGTTTATCCAGTACGAGCACGTTTGGCCATCAGGAAAAGCTCATTACCCTGGTTGGAGCACCAAGCACGACCTACCCGCCAACTCTTATCAAAGACATTAAACATCAATTATTCAAATGAATGACTTCACTTCGCCTCTAAATGTTACTCATTTGGACAACTTCATGAAAGTTGCAGGATTTGTACACATAAAATATGCAAGGGAAAGCCATCAGGTGCTCCATAATGAATAAGCACACCTTGGAATTGACATGTTGACTCGGGAAGTGATTACACATGGTAGAACTCTTCAACAGGTCACTGGATGACTTTCATTAGCTACACTAAGTTTAAGGTGATACTTTTCTCCTGAAGATTAAAAATTAAAGTCTGTGTATGGGTGTATAACCAATCATTTTTGATCTAAACATGAAACATTTACAGATGTCCTAAGTGGTATCTACTGTTACTATGTAACTTGTGTAAAGTATGTAAATTTACATTACTGTCCTTAATAACTTTTGATTATTATCCTGGATAACTTTACATTACTATCGTGGATAACTTTGCATGACTATTCAGGTTCACTTCATATGACTATCCTGGATAACTTCATGTTACTCTTCTGGATAACTTTACATCACTATCCTGGATACCTTTACATTACCATCATGAATAACTACATTGATATCTTGTATAACTTTACATTATTATTATGAATAATTTTATATTACTATCCTGGATAACTTTGCATTACTATCATGAATAACTACATTGATATCTTGTATAACTTTACTATTATGAATAATTTTATACTACTATCCTGGATAACTTTACATTACTATAATGTACTGTATAACTTTACAATATCTTCATTTATAACATTTTACAATACGATTGTGTGTAACTATACATTACTATCGTGTATAACTTTACATCACTATCCTGGATAACTTGACATTACTTTCATAAATGGCTTTACATTACTATCATGAATAAATACAATGCTATCTTGTGTAACTTTACATTACTATTATGAATAATTTTATATTACTATCCTGGATAACTTGACATTACTTTCATGAATGACTTTACATCACTATCTTGTATAACTTTATATTACTATTATGAATAACTTTACATTACTATCATGTACTGTATAACTTTACAATATCTTCATTTATAACATTTTACAGTATGATTGTGTGTAACTTTACATTACTGTCGTGTATAACTTTACATCACTATCCTGGATAACTTGACATTACTTTCATAAATGGCTTTACATTACTATCATGAATAAATACAATGCTATCTTGTGTAACTTTACATTACTATTATGAATAATTTTATATTACTATCCTGGATAACTTTACATTACTATCATGTACTGTATAACTTTACAATATCTTCATTTATAACATTTTACAATACGATCGTGTGTAACTTTACATTACTATCTTGGATAAATTTACATTACTATAATGAATAACTACATTAGTATCATGTATAACTTTACAATATCATCGTTTATAACTTTAAATTACTATCATGAATCATTTTTTTACTTCTACTATGAATAACTTTACATTACTATCACTGGTAACTTTATATTACTATCAATGATAACTTTATATTACCATCATGTATAACTTTACATGACCATCATGAATAATTTTATACTAATATCATGTATAACTTTACTATTATGAATAATTTTATATTACCATCATATATAACTTTACATCACTTTACATTACTATCACGGTTACTACTAGTCAGCTCACAGCTCCGTAATATATTTAATGTATACAATTAAGGTATTAAATATAGCATGCTAATTTTACACTGAGTAGTAGCATCAGTGGGTCATTTTATCCTGGTCAGAGTCATATCTGTCCAAGCTTTAGACCCAGATTGTTGTTAAATAATCGTACAGCCATTTTGAGATAAAGGCGTATTTCTTAAAAGATAAATGATCCAGTGACGCTGATGCCCATGAATTTAGTGCCAAAATAAAAAAAAAAGTTTAAGCAGAAAAAAATATTCCTTTGAAAGGCTCCCTAATTAGTCATTTTCAATTAGAACAGAGGAAAAGCAGCCAACGAGTTCCCAGCATGCGAGGGCTGTTAGAAAAGCAGCCCAGGCTCCTCATGAAGCTGCTGAGGGACACAAAGCTTCAAGACTACTTTGAAGAATCTAAAGATATAAATGTGGACAAATCTGTAATGTCCCAAATGCCCAATTATTCAAAAGTAGTGGATCAGATTTGCAGTGGATAACAAGTAATGAAAGCTTTTGGAATCTAGATACTAAACACTGTGCAGAGTGCATGTCTGAATCATCATCATCATCATCATCATCATCATCATCATCGCCATTATCCATAGGGTTAGAGTTCCTGTCCCGCCATTCCTCCCAGTACAATTTACTGTGTGCAAAAGTTTGTGCACCCCTCACCAAATTGCATTTTTCTTGAATTTTTTATTTTTTTTTTAAGTGAGAAGAAGTAAATGCAGCAATCTATTATTACAAATATATTATTAAAATAAAAAGTTATGTTATTTTTAATGAAGTGTTTTGATTTTTTTAATACTCTGCTTTGTTTTCTGTTTCATTTTCAGATCCTCAGTCAGCTGCTTATTGGAGCCCATGGTTGAGTGTTTGAAGACTCAGAGAATTTATTAAGCTCTGGAACTCTGGACAATTCTCCACTCGAGTCCTAACGAGTCAATTAAGGCCCAACAACTTAATTAATTTCTGAGACTTTACAGTTGGAAGCTTGGCTAAACTTTAACACAGGCCACAATTACTATTTTTTTTTAAGTTCATCAAATATAAAAAGATAAAAAAGCAACTGTGCAGAAAATGTTATTTTTTAAATTACTTTGATGTAAAGGTTGTGTTTACTTCTTTACACTTCTAAAACCAACTAAATATATTATTCGGCCAAGGTGCCCAAACTTTTGTGTATTTTTGGTGTATTTGTGGTGAACCATGAGGAAATCCAGATGGTGAGAACATGTACAGAAACTCCACACAGACAGTAAGTGGTAAATCTTTTAAAAAGAAAAGTTAATAGATATTTACTGTGTCCAAAAAAAGAAATTCCAAAAAACAGATTTCCATGATAGTTTGTTGTCGAACAGGACACGTCAATAGATTTGGTTGTCGGAAATTTGTTAATAGAGTGGAATGTTGTGAAATTGGATATGTAATCATTTATTCATGATATCCTAAAAGTTATAACGACAATATCCAGAAAATTCCCAATAAAATGTAGTGTCTTAATCTGACCATTTAATTCAATAATTATTATACTATCCAGAAGATCTGCTAATTGTGTGATGTAACTGGTTTGTTATTATATCATTGTTAGCCATTTACAACAATATTAATGCTAACGTTAAGAATCCTGGAGTATTGAGGAAACCACTCCGTGTTGAAGTTATGGAATCTCTTGGGCTTATGTGCTTACAGGTGTGTACGTGGACACCCCATATCCATTAGCCAGGTTATGTAACCTATGACTCTCCCAAGAACGTTCTCCTTCTTCAGCGCTGGGTCACGGGGAGCGACCAGCCGGCGGTTTCACACCTGCGGAAACATTTCAGAGGAAATTCATATGCAGGGTTTATGTAGTGAAGCAATCCTATTTACGCCCCTGTCCGATGACATTCCCAACCGGCGATTTGTCATTGTTGCTGAAATTATAGCTGATAAATGTCTCGGTAATTCTCAATATTTCCACTGCCACTGGTGCATTTGTCATCGTTGAAGTCGGCGGAGGAATAGGGCACAGATGGGAACTCCTCTCGGGTGGCAGTGAAGTATGAGCCGCGGGTCGAGAGCTGGTCCTCCCCTGCGTCTGACACACACGTGTGATGGATGACGACGTCAGTGCAGATCACTGCATTTTTTCACCTGCAGGGAAAAAAACCTGAGGTAAGATTCATTTCCATAACGATGTGACGAGACCTTCGCTTTCCTGGACAGACAGACAGACTTCTGGTCACAAACAGTCAGACAGGTAGATTAGATGGAGCAAGGCAGATGGACAGGTAGACAGACAGACAAGACAGACAGATCTACAGACAGGTAGTTTATACATGGACAGACAGACAAACAGATAGACAAACTGACAGATAGGTAGATTAGACAGAGACAGAAAGGCAGATTGGATGAACAAACAGACAGGTAGATTAGAAGTACAGACAGACAGGTATTGTCAAAGGACAGACAGAGACAGACACAGATTAGACAGACAGACAGACACAGATTAGACAGACAGACAGACTGGTAGATTAGATGAACAGACAGACACATAGATTAAACAGATAGACAGATAAAAACAGACAGGTAAATCAGAGAAAGACTGACATGTAGGCAGACAGGTAGATTAGATGGCTAGACATACAGGTAGACTAGAAGGATATACAAAGAAGTATCTTAGATGGATAGACAGGTAGATTATAATAGACAGATATGTATCTGAGATGGATAGACAGACAGGTAGATTATATGGACAGAGACAGATTAGATTGACTGACAGACTGGGACATTAGATGGATAGACAGACAGGTAGATAAGATGAACAGACAAACTAGTAGATTAGAAGAATAGACAGACAGTTAGGTTATACAGACAGATGGCTAGATTAGACAGATAGACAGACAAGTAGATTAGAAGAACAGACAGAGAGGTAGATTAGGTGGATAGGCAGACAGGTAGATTACAGTGGGTATAGTAAAGAATCACCCCCCTTTAAAATAATCACATTTTGTTGCTTTTCAGCCTGAAATGAAGACAGACACAGTTTTTGTTTTATCCAGCTGTATTTACTCAGTGCAACTTATAACATCCAAGTGAAAGATATAACAAAAACATGTCAGACAAAAAAAAAAAAAAAAAAAAAAAAAAAAAAACAGAATCACTGAGTTGGAAAAAGGATCACCCCCCTCCTAAAAATGACTTGTAAACTCAATAAGGTGTAGCTAATCACCTTCTCAATGGCACACAAAGCCATTTGACTTTCAACTGTGATCAGCTGTGGTCATTTTGATTAGCTCAGCATGAAAAGTGCTTTCCTGGAGCGTTTTGTAGTGCAACTGAAGCAAACAATCAACAATGGGTGGCAAGGCACTGTCAAAAGATCTCCGGGATAAAGTTGTGGACAGGCACAAGTCAGGAGACGGATACAAAAAATTTCAAAGGCTTTATCAATGCCTAGAAGCACAGTGAAGTCTATTATTAAGAAGTGGAAGGTATTTGGTACAACACAGACCCTCCCTGGATCAGGACATCGCTCCAAACTGGATGAAAGAGCCAGGAGGAAACTGGTCAGAGAGGCTACCAAGAGCCCTACAGCAACTCTGAAGCAGTTGCAGGAATTTATGACAAAGAGTGGTCATTGTGTGCATGTGACAACAATATCACAAATTCTCCACAAATGTGGCTTGTATGGGAGAGCTGCAAGAAAAAAGCCACCCACGACTGAGCTTTGCCAAAATGCACCTTGAAGATTCTGAGGCCACATGGAAAAAGGTGTTATGGTCAGATGAGACTAAAATTGAATTATTTGGCCTCAACACCAAATAATATGTCCGGCGGAAATCCAATACAGCTCACCATCCAAATAACACCATTCCTACAGTAAAGCATGGAGGTGGTAATATCCTGTTATGGGGGTGTTTCTCTGCAGCAGGGACTGGAGCACTTGTCAGGATAGAAGGAAAATTGATGGGGCAAAATATCGTCAAATTCTTGAGGAAAATCTGCTGCCCTCTGCCAGAAAGTTGTCAATGGGAAGAAGGTTTACCTTCCAACATGACAATGACCCAAAGCACACAGCAAAACTGACCACACAGTGGTTGAAGGAGAAAAAGGTGAATGTCCTTGCATGGCCTAGTCAGAGCCCAGACTTAAACCCCATTGAAAATCTGTGGAATGACTTGAAGACTGCAGTCCACAAACGGTCACCATCAAATTTAACTGAACTTGAGCAGTTCTGCAAAGAAGAGTGGGCAAATATTGGAAAGTCTAGATGTGCAAAGATGGTAGAGACATATCCCAACAGACTAAAGGCTGTAATTAAAAAAATAAGGTGAATTAAAGCAAGGGGGTGATCCTTTTTCCAACTCAGTGATTCTGGTTTTATATTTAATTTAAAAAAAAATTTTGACATGTTGGTGTTATATCTTTCACTTGGATGTTATAAGTTGCACTGAGTAAATACAGCTGGATGAAACAAAATCTGTGTCTGTCTTCATTTCAGGCTGAAAAGCAACAAAATGTGATCATTTTAAAGGGGGGTGATTCTTTTCTATACCCACTGTAGACTAGATGGTTAGACATACAGGTAGATTAGAAGAATAGACAAAGATGTATCTTAGATGGATAGACAGGTAGATTAGAAGGATAGGCAGACAGGTAGATTAGAATAGATAGAGAGGTATCTTAGATGGATAGACAGACAGGTAGATTATATGGACAGACAGACAGATTAGATTGATTGACAGACTGGGACATTAGATGGATAGACAGAAGGGTAGATAAGATGAACTGACAAACAGGTAGATTAGAAGGATATGCAGGCAGACAGAAAGGTTAGAAGAATAGACAGAGAGGTAGATTAGATGGATAGGCAGACAGGTAGATTAGATGGACTGACAGATTGGGACATTAGATGGATAGACAGACGGGTAGACAAGATGAACAAACAGGTAGATTAGAAGGATGGACAGACAGGTAGATTAAATTGATAGACAGACAGTTAGGTTATACAGACAGATGGCTAGATTAGACAAATAGATTAGAAGAATTGACAGAGAGGTAAATTACAGAGACCGACAGAAAGGTAGATTAGACAGATGGACAGACAGGTAAATTAGATGAACAGACAAACAAATAGATTATATGCAGATTAGACAGGTAGACATAGAAGTAAAGTGGAAGAATAGACAGAGGTGTAGATTATATGGATAGACAGACATGTAGATTAGATGGACAGACAGACAGGTAGATTAGATTCTTTTGTGTATGACATGTGTGTGATTGATGATGACGATATCATAGAGTTAATTTTAATTTCCATAAAGAGGTGAAGAGGCGTTCACTTTACCAGGACTGAGCGTAAACCTCTTTTCATTTGATATAAATTGTTTAAACGATGTTCTTCACTACTATCCCCACAGTCAGTGTATCATCAGTGACTCACGGCAGTATGCATGATGACGCACAACACACACACAGCGTCAGAACAATGAAGTGAGCAACATGAGGAACAGATCGTTTTTCCAGACAGCTCGTTTTCCTGAATGACTGTGTCACGAGCATTTATAGCGTTTTGTACCCTGACGTGGTTGCATCTGCTAATCACGTCCCCGAGCTCCTGTTCTGTCCCAGATCTGGATCACAGACGCTAGCTGACAGGACTGGGTGCTTTGGAAACCACAATCTGCTCGCTGGGAGGAGAAATCTGGTGGAGGAAATTAATTTTGTCTGTCAGGATGAGGGGCTAAAAATTTCCAGGTGACAATTAATAAATGATTTGTTGGAATGAAACTTTCCACCGTTCTCACGAGCTGATAAACTCTGAGGTTTAGCTGTGCTTAGCTACTCCTTGTTTTATAGCTATTGTAGGCTAACTGTGTCCAGTTTAGAAATGCCTACGGTTTAGCACTTACGATGTTTTTTTTTTTTTGCTACAGCGGTCATGCAGTGGTCAAACCAAAGACGCAAAAAATTTACCCAACAGAAAAGCCAGTTCACTGAAGGGGAAAGGACGTGAAAAAAACAAACAAACAAACAAACAAACAAAAAAACATTTGCTTCTGGTAACACATCAGTATTCTGATCCAAAAGAAAACAAAAAAAAAGGAACTGTGGACTGTGCTCGCACCTGCATAGGGTTGCCAGGGTCACAGTATTTATGCCAGATTGGACTAGATTAGGAACAAGCTCACGGGTGTAGGAATAGTGGCAAATAATAAAATAATCAGAATTAATAATAAATTTAATTACTACATTTCCACAAACACACGCAATAATAATAAAGAAAAATCCTAGGGGTTATACAGATATATTAGACAGATAAACAAAGACAGGCAGACAGATTAGATGGACAGACACACAGGTAGATTAGACAGGTAGATTAGACAGACATGTAGATTACACAGACAAAAAGGAAGACTAGACAGAGAGAGAGAGACTAGTAGACTGGACAGACAGATATGTAGATTAAATGGACATACACAAGGATTAGATAAATTACATGGACAGAGACACTTATATTAGATGGACAGGTAGATTTAATGGAAAGACAAATACATTACACACAGACTGGTAAATTAGATGGACAGATGTGTAAATTATACTGAACAAAATTATAAATACAACACTTTTGTTTTTGCCCCCATTTTTCATGAGCTGAACTCAAAGATGTAAGACTTTTTCTATGTACACAAAAGGCCTATTTCTCTCAAATATTGTTCACAAATCTGTCTAAATCTGTGTTGGTGAGCACTTCTCCTTTGCCGAGATAATCCATCCACCTCACAGGTGTGGCATATCAAGATGCTGATTAGACAGCATGATTATTGCACAGGTGTGCCTTAGGCTGGCCACAATAAAAGGCCACTCTAAGTGGGAGTTTTGAGGGAGCGTGCAATTGGCATGCTGACTGCAGGAATGTCCACCAGAGCTGTTGCCCGTGAATTGAATGTTCATTTCTCTACCATAAGCCGTCTCCAAAGGCGTTTCAGAGAATTTGGCAGTACATCCAACCGGCCTCACAACCGCAGACCACGTGTAACCACACCAGCCCAGGACCTCCACATCCAGCATCTTCATCTCCAAGATCGTCTGAGACCAGCCACCCGGACAGCTGCTGCAACAATCGGTTGCATAACCAAAGAATTTCTGCACAAACTGTCAGAAACTGTCTCAGGGAAGCTCATCTGCATGCTCGTCGTCCTCATCGGGGTCTCAACCTGACTGCACTTCGTCGTCGTAACCGACTTGAGTGGGCAAATGCTCACATTCGATGGCGTCTGGCACTTTGGAGAGGTGTTCTCTTCACGGATGAATCCCGGTTTTCACTGTACAGGGCAGATGGCAGACAGCGTGTATGGCGTTGTGTGGATGAGCGGTTTGCTGATGTCAGCGTTGTGGATCGAGTGGCCCATGGTGGCGGTGGGGTTATGGTATGGGCAGGCGTATGTTATGGACAACGAACACAGGTGCATTTTATTGATGGCATTTTGAATGCACAGTGATACCGTAATGAGATCCTGAGGCCCATTGTTGTGCCATTCATCCACGACCATCACCTCATGTTGCAGCATGATAATGCATGGCCCCATGTTGCAAGGATCTGTAGACAGTTCCTGGAAGCTGAAAACATCCCAGTTCTTGCATGGCCAGCATACTCACCGGACATGTCACCCATTGAGCATGTTTGGGATGCTCTGGATCGGCGTATACGACAGCGTGTTCCAGTTCCTGCCAATATCCAGCAACTTCGCACAGCCATTGAAGAGGAGTGGACCAACATTCCACAGGCCACAATCAACAACCTGATCAACTTTATGTGAAGGAGATGTGTTGCACTGTGTGAGGCAAGGTGGTGGTCACACCAGATACTGACTGGTTTTCGGACCCCCCCGGACCCCCCAATACAGTAAAACTGCACATTTTAGAGAGGCCTTTTATTGTGGCCAGCCTAAGGCACACCTATGCAATAATCATGCTGTCTAATCAGCATCTTGATATGCCACACCTGTGAGGTGGATGGATTATCTCGGCAAAGGAGAAGTGCTCACCAACACAGATTTAGACAGATTTGTGAACAATATTTGAGAGAAATAGGCCTTTTGTGTACATAGAAAAAGTCTTAGATCTTTGAGTTCAGCTCATGAAAAATGGGGGCAAAAACAAAAGCGTTGCGTTTATAATTTTGTTCAGTATAGAAGGACAGACAGGTGGATTAGACAGACAGACAGATGGGTACATTAGATGGACAGAGAGTTAGATTGGACAGACAGACAGATTAAATGGAAAGAAACGTATGAGATAATGAGTGAAACAATGTTAAGCTCTGCCTCTTAGAGATTAAAGATGAGATTATGGTGGAAAGCTGGAAGTAATGCATTTCCTTATATAAATGTATCAATATGCAGTAGAGTACCACTGATATGTTGAGAAATTATTTAAAAATTATATGGAGTTTAACAAGATCATTTGAAGTATATGACGATTTTTGGGTTATAGACTTCCATTGTTTGTTAGCTGCAATTGCATCATAGCGCCGGTGCACAAATCTAAATCAAACTTCAGACAGCGTACAATATGTTGTGGGGTTAAGGCTAAACTGTGGCTTGGCTGGAAGCGATTTTCTTTTAGCCTCTGTGATGAGATCTTGGGTATTAACTTTATAAAGGATAGCAGTGTTTATGAAGTACGTTCACGAACACATTACGAGTGCAGCATTTTATTCCTCTGAAAAATTAGACACAAGACAGAGGGCCTTTCTCACCTCTCTGTGCTGGAGAAGTAACAAGGGGTCCAAGCACCAACGAGTCATGACCTCCCACAGAGGTGCAGCAGGGTCACCTCAAGTCCAGCTCCTCTGCATTGTACTCCTTCTCCTTTTGTGTGTATGTGTGTGTGTGTGTGCACGGTGTACTGACACCACCATCTGTTGCAGAGTTGCTGAAAGCTGAAATGACTGCCGGATAGCTCACTTTCTAAATTTAGTCCCCATTAAAAACTCATCTCCATCAGTCCACGATCATAGAGACAGAGAGAGAGAGACATCTCAGCATCACACCCCACATGCAATCTGACTCTTTAGTATCAGATCCAAAGGAAACATTGAGCCTAAAATAACACCGATGGAATTGATGGATGGACAAACAGACAGACAGCTAAACAAGTAGAGAGAAAGGTGAATGGACAGACACACAGAGAGAAAAGTAGATATGATGGACTGACAGGTAGATTAGGTTAAGCAGAATGACAGGTAGACAGAAAGGTAGATCAGATGGACTGACAGCGAGGTAGAGAGACAGAAAGGTAGAATGAACAAACGCACAAAGGTAGATTTGTTAATAATGTAAGATAATAATATAATGTAAGACATGTAAATAAGGATCGATAGGTAGATAAAAAAAATAAAATAAATAAATAAATAAATAAATTTAAAAATAAAAAAGAATGGCAGATTAGATGAACGGATAGGCAGGTACACAGTGAAGCAGACAATCAGATTAGACTGGCAGACAGAGACAGACAGGTAGACTAGACAAAAATGCATAAACAAAGTAAAGGATAAGCAGATTACACAGAAACAGACAAAATGCAGATAGAGACATGCAAAAACACTGACGGAGAGATGCACAGACTGGTAGATTAGATAGACAGGCAGGAAGATTAGACAGAAAAAGGCAGACACAGACAGGCTGATACAGGCAAAATCAAACACAGATGGGTAGATTAGACAGAGAGACAGGCGGGCAAATTAGACATACAGATGGGTAGCTTAGACAGAGACAGGCAGGCAGGTTAGACATACAGATGGGTAGATTAGAGAGACAGGCAAGCAGATTAGACATACAGATGGATAGATTAGACAGAGAGACAGGCAGGCAGATTAGACATACAGATGGGTAGATTAGACAGAGACAGGCAGGCAGATTAGACATACAGATGGGTAGATTAGACAGAGAGACAGGCAGCCAGATTAGACATACAGATGGGTAGATTAGACAGACAGGCAGGCAGATTAGACACAGATTGGTAGATCAGACTGAGACAGGCAGGCAGATTAGACATACAGATGGATAGATTAGACAGGCAGTCAGGCAGATTAGACATACAGGTGGCTTATACAGAGACAAAAAAAACAGACCAAGACAGAGGACAATAGATTAGAATCTGTCGGTCACTGCCAATATAAATAAAAAAATTAATACTTGGTAAAACAGATGTAAATAAGATCTGTAGTTGTTGCTGTAAGAGTGAAGTTGCAAAAATGTTATAGAAATACTTATCTACAGCACTCTCTGAAAAATGTATCGTGTCATAACTCATTATTGCAATATCGATATCGTCCAACCCCGACCTCACCACAGCCCCTCCCCTGTGTGTGTGTTAAAATCAAACACGTCGAGATCCACAGCACTGATGTGAAATATTTTATTTTCATCACGGTACATTAATGAAACACAGTAATAATGACTGCAGTATGGACTCAGAGAGAGTGATGAACTTCTCGTGACGATGCTGATGAGGTTCTTCACCTGGGAGTTGAAATCACAAGTGAGAGAGCGTGGAACTCAAAACAACAAGGAACTCTGATCATTATCGCGAAATCATAATATATAATAACAATAATAACAATAATAACAATAATAATAATAATAATGTTTACAGTCAGTCTGTAAAAGGATATGCAGGATTAAGGATACACACAGTGTGCTGCAGAGCCGTGACTGACGCGTCTTAACGTCACTTCAACATCTTCAACAAGGACAAACACGGATTTAACTCTCGGTTTATAAAACCACAACACTTCTACAAATTCTCTTAATGTTCAACTAATAACCTCTATAGAAACAAATTAATTACTGGTAATAATTATTGTTCAAAAGATTCTGATCACAATAAAATTTTGCGGGTCACATGGAGGAAAACTTCCCAGAACTTCCAGAAGTTTCCTGCTGTCTGCAGCTGTTGAGTTGGCCCCACCACCTTGAAGCTCTCTCTACTTGGTCTAGCCCACTTAACACCGCAGCTGTCTCCATAGCCACACCCCTCATCTCTCTGCAGACATTCACTAGGCAACGCCCATGCAGCTCTGTAGCTTTCCACTTGACTCCACCCCCCCTCAGCTCTCTATAGCTGTCCAATTGGTCCCACCCCTTAGCTTTCTGTAGTCAACTGCTTACCACCACTCTCTCAGCTCGCTGTAGCTGTCCATCTGGCCTCACCCCTCAACTTTCTGAAGGTGTCCTCTTGGCCCCACCTCTTAAATTTCTGTAGGTGCCCTCTTGACCTCGCACTGCCAACTGTCTGCAGATGCCCACATTGCCCCACCCCTTCAATCTGCACTACAGCTGTCCACTTAGCCATGTCCCCATCAACTCTCTGTAGATCTCCACTTGGCGCCACCCACTCATCTCTCTGCAGTTATCCACTTGACCCCACCTCTCTCTCAGGTCTCTGTAGGCATGCACTTGACCCCATCCCTTAACTCTCTGCAGGTGTCCAATTAGACCCACCTACTCATCTTTCTGCAGCCACCCATTTGACCCTGCCCCTTGACTCTCTGTAGGTGCCCACTTGACCCCATGCCTGAGGTCACTGCAGCCATCCACTTGGCCATGCCCGTCAACTTTCTGCAGCCACCTGTTTAGCCCCACCCCTCAGCTCTCTGTAGCCATCCTCTTGGCCCCACCCCCTCTCCAGTTCTGTAGGTATCCACTTGACCCCACTCCTGAAGTCTCTGTAGGTGTCCACTTGGCCTGACCTCATCTCTCTCTAACTATGCACTTGACTCCAATTGGCCACGCCCATTCAGCGCTCTACACCATATAAGTGGCCCCACCTCCTGGTTGTACTTGTGCACCTATACATTTTTTAAATTACTATTAGCATTACATTTCTTTTTATTACTGTTATTACTTACCCACTTAGTGTTTTTTGGCTCCAGTCTTCGAAACCACAGTGTCCTGTTTAGGTTTCGCCGATCGAGCAAATTGCTGGAGTATTTTAAGTTAAGTCTAAAACACAGAGCATGAACTCATCCCTTTGATTAAAGAGCAAAATCTCACTGATTAAAATTTACTCCTTATGAAGACACGTAACTTTCAATCCCCCCGCACACATTCCCTTAAAAAACACAGACTGCACCAGGCTTCAGAAAAATCATACGGCGCTGATCGACTGACATTTTCATCACATGGAGAAGTGGAAATGAGCGACGTGGCATGAAGCCAGCAAGTAAAGGATACAACCACTAGGGGTTTGTCGTGTAGGACGTATCCGTTCGTGTCCCTCAAGGCCTTCTCTGCACTTTTCTCACTGGGGAGCCCGATGAAGGCTTGGCCTTTCATTCTTCCCTCCTTCATTAGAACAACATCAAACCTACACACACACACACACACACACACACAGTACAATGCACCATTCATACATCAAAGTCTGACTTTCAGAGGTGTGTTTATTAAAAGTAATACAATATTTTACTCATTTAATCCATATTATTCAAGAATACAATAAAAATGTGAGAAATCTACATTTTCACCACCAGCTTGCTAGTACTTGTAGCAAAACTAATGAACAGTTGAAACTGTCTGTGGGAGTGGATGGGATTGGTCAGACGTTCTGTGGTAGTGAGTTGGATTGGTCAAGCTGTCTCTGGTAGTGAGAGGGATTGGTCAAGCTGTCTCTGGTAGTGAGAGGGATTGGTCAAGCTGTCTCTGGTAGTGAGAGGGATTGGTCAAGCTGTCTCTGGTAGTGAATGGGATTGGTCAGATTTTCTGTGTTAGTGATGAGAGGGATTGGTCAGACCTTCTGTGTTAGTGATGAGAGGGATTGGTCAGACCTTCTGTGGTAGTGATGAGAGGGATTGGTCAGACCTTCTGTGGTAGTGATGAGAGGGATTGGTCAGACCTTCTGTGGTAGTGATGAGAGGGATTGGTCAGACCTTCTGTGGTAGTGATGAGAGGGATTGGTCAAGCTGTCTCTGGTAGTGAGAGGGGTTGGTCAGACCTTCTGTGGTAGTGATGACTGGATTGGACTAGCTGTCTCTAGTAGTGAGAGGGATTGGTCAAATTGTCTCAGATATTGAGTGGGATTGGTCAGACCTCCAGTGGTAGTTATGAAAGGGGTTGGTCAGACCTTCTGTGGTAGTGATGAGAGGGGTTGGTCAGACTTTCTGTGGTAGTGATGAGAGGGGTTGGTCAAGTTGTCTCTGGTAGTGAGAGGGATTGGTCAAGCTGTCTCTAGTAGTGAGAGGGATTGGTCAAGCTGTCTCTAGTAGTGAGAGGGATTGGTCAAGCTGTCTCTAGTAGTGAGAGGGATTGGTCAAGCTGTCTCTAGTAGTGAGAGGGATTGGTCAAGCTGTCTCTAGTAGTGAGAGGGATTGGTCAAGCTGTCTCTAGTAGTGAGAGGGATTGGTCTGTGGGAGTGGGCTTGACTAGGATTAGAAAACAGCCACACGCTTGAGTTTTTAGCTTGAGGCAAAAGTGGTAACGTGAAGCACAACTACAAAACAAAATGCATATTATTTAAAGCCATAATCACTAACGGTTAAGGATCTTTGTAAACAACAAACTTTAAGTAGCAGGACCTTCACAAATTGTTGCTGAAGAGCCCTGGTATGTACAATTATAGCAATAGTGGCAGTGGTAGCTCAGTGGTTAAGACGTTGGGCTACTGATCGGAAGGTCATGAGTTCAAACCCCAGCACCCTAAGCTGCCACTGTTGGGCCCCTGAGCAAGGCCCTTAACCCTCAACTGCTCAGATGTATAAATGAGATAAATGTAAGTCGCTCTGGATAAAGGCGTCTGCCAAATGCCGTAAATGCAATAGTGCAGAGTAATAGAGGAGCTCACCTGTTTCTCTCATCCTCTGATGAGGTGTCGATGTACCTGCTGTAGATATACTTCAAGTCCTGAGGAAGAGAGAGAAACATTCCAATGCTGTACTGACCCAAACACACACTTGATTTCTACAGTACCAGGAAAAATTCCAGAAACTGTAAAATCCTCTGTCTGAAGATGTCAGAAAGCATAAATTTACAGCTTTACCTATGACCATTACAAAGCACTGACACTGGAGACTCATTCCATAAATGTTAAAACAGACAACTTCACCACATCGGAGATTACACACCTTGTTTAATTTGTTTGTGTGGAGCACGTTAATACAAACCTGTGATTTGCAAATTTAATAAACAACTTCTGACCAATCAGAGTCCAGAATGCAACAGTGCAATGGTATAAATGTATAGCAGTGTTCTGCTTCCTACAGTGACGTGTACTCTACTCACTTTTTCTTCCACTTGTTTGGCGATGTTCTTCACATAAAGCCTGCATGTCGGTTCTCCGGGTTCATAGCTCTTAAACACGGACATCCTCTTCATCTCTGACACACACAATTTACACAGCTTACAACATAGAACAGCAAATATGTGTGAAAACAGGGGTCCAGTCACTCGTAAGGAGAGATTACCTGCCATGACAGGTTATTATGTTGGATATTAAACGATTCATTTCCACTTTATTAACACGGATATTGTGAATGCCTCATAACGACACTTTACGTGGGTGATATTGTCGTACCGTCTCTGGAGAGTCGGCCTCTCTCCAGCTCTCTCCTGGAGATGAACTCAGAGGGGATTTCATCCTCTTCCTCTCCGCTTTCCTCCTCTCTGCAGCTCTGTGTGCTGGGATACAGCTTCCCAAATCCCGACCCTCCTGTTTCCTGCTCTGCTGAGACTGTGTGAGAAAGAGAGAGTGAGAGAGAGGGAGAAAGAGAGAGGGAGAGAGAAGCAATTATGACTCAAACCAGAAATACAGTATCTGCTCCTAAATGCCAATTACACCTGGTATTAGAGGTAAAAAATCAGATGGCTGACAAAGGCCACGCCCCCTCCACCGACTGCCAGGGGCGGGCCACACCCCCTCCACCGAGACAGACAGGGGCCATGCCCCCTCCACCGAGACAGACAGGGGCCACGCCCTCCTTCACTGAGACAGAAACTCAAACCTGGCATAACAGGTTAAAAATATTTTCCACTCAATATTTAATACTTAAATATTTAATAGATAATTAAATAGATTTAAAATAATAGATATAATAATAATAATAGAAGAGGATATTATAAAAAGCTGCAGTAGAAAATTATTAGAATTGTGAAGTCGCTCACTACGCAGTGCACAAAACCTGGCCTAACAGACACTGAGGCCACACCTCCTTCACCTCCCAAACAAAAATATACTAATAAACAGCATTAATAAAAGAGCAGAGCAGCGTGGAATCAGACTTTACACACACAGATACGGTGTTCTCTCAGTGTGTGTGCAGTCGTATCGTAAATATTCACACCCGTATGTTGGTGTGAGCTGATGAATATTTACACCGTTATCCTAACACGTCTGAGAAAACAACGAGCCAAGAAGACAGGCCAGTAAAACAAGCGGCTTTCACTCCAGTTGGATCTCTGTAAAGTGTGTGTGAGAGAGAGAGAGAAAGAGAGAGAGAGGTCGTGCTTTGTGATATGTGCTGTCACATGCTCTAAGCAAAAAAAAAAAAGACGATGAGAAATTATGAAGAGCAGCAGCCCAGTACAAATCCCCGAGAAACTTGTCATACAGATCTACTCTCCCTCCCTCCCTCCCTGTGTGTGTGTGTGTGTGTGTGTGTGTGTGTGTGTGTGTGTGTGTGCGTGCGTGTGCGTGTGTGTTGGAGCAGAAAGCCAAAGTCTGCAGTGATAAATTCCTCCTCAGAGAATTGTATGTAGCATCTCTCTCTCTCTCTCGCTCTCTCTAAATTATCCCAAGCCTTATCCTCTTCTACTCAAACACTGCTGTTTATCGGCCCAAAACAAGAAGAACAGAAACAACTCGCTTTATCCTCCATACATCAGGAAAGCTGTGTGTGTGTGTGTGTGTGTGTGTGTGTGTGTGTGTGTGTGTGTGTGTGTGTGCGCGCGCAACTTTACACAAACTTAATTTTTTTTTTTTTTTTTTTAAACAATTGCATTTATAACATTAAACCTCATAAAATAAAATCTCACTTCTGCTGCATTATATTTAACTTAAAATTATAAAAACTGTAATTTTGCTACAAAAAATAAAACTAAAGATAAAAAAAGGAAATGGAAATAAATAATAAAATAAAACTGATACAACTTCAAAGCAATACAAAACAAATACATAACTATTTCATTATCATTTACTAAAAAAAAAAAAAAAAACAGTTTAAATTTAAACTTAAATTTATTTCAATAAGCAACATAAAAAATGTTTTAAAAATTAAAAGAAAATAAAAATCTAGGATGGAATAAAAGATATTCTCCACTAAACCAAGTGGGATTAAAAGAGCGGGAAACTTATATGAAAAATATTTTTAAATGAATTAAATAAAGAAATAAAACATATTTATATATATATATAAATATATAAAATGAAAGTATCTTAAGAAGTATAAATTTCAATAAAAAACTAAAAGACGATATGACTAAAGTAATTTAAATGAAAATCGAGCAGAATACGATTTTTTAAAAGGGGCGGAGCTACCTACATGAAGAGCAGAAAACAATCTGAACTGCATTAATTACAACTATAACATCCTGGGAAGTGAGCTGTGAATCACCTTCTGCTTCCTCCTGAGTCTCTTCCTCCTCCCCCTCCTCCTCCTCCTCCTCCTGCGCTCTCACGCTCGTCTCAGCAGGGATGTGGAACTCGATCTTCTTGGGTCCGAGATGGAGCAGCTGCTCGAACACGTCAGAGGGACTCAGAGTGGGACCTGGAGCGCTAGCGCAGAATACATTACACGTTTATTTTTACGTTTCAGCCTTTCAAGTAATTTAACAGCTCTCTCAGGTGATGCTTTAGCTCCGGAGTGTGCACCAGGTGAGAGTTTACACACTGCACTGCACTGAGTTATGGGTTGTACAACAACAACATGTCAGGAATACACAAAAATATCCCATAATATTAAAGTGGGAGGAAATGTATATAGTTAAATTATTTACAAATTAAAAAAAAATAAATAAAAAAAAGGCAAAAGATGCGATTGCATAAATATTCACGCCTGTTGAATTAGTTGTGGTGGAACCCATCAGAAGTCACCCAATTAGCTGAATGGAGCTAACGTGAAGCATGGTGGTGGTGGTATGATGCTATGTGGATACCAGATATGGTTTTGGTACTGAAGCACCATTAGTATGAGTGGCGGAGTTGCTCATTTTATAATAATTGAGAGTTTTGTGTTACCTGCACGGTTTAGGTTTGGGGGTGTGTGAGGTACCTGTGTGGTTGAGGTTCCGGGGGGTGTGCGGTACCTGTGTGGTTTAGGTTCGGGGGTGTGTGCGGTACATGTGTGGTTGAGGTTCCGGGGGGTGTGCGGTACCTGTGTGGTTCAGGTTCCGGGGGTGTGTGCGGTACCTGTGTGGTTCAGGTTCTGGGGGTGTGTGCGGTACCTGTGTGGTTCAGGTTTCTGGGTAAACAGCAGGTCCTTCAGTTTGGGTTTCTTCCTTGTGGTGGCCATCTTTGTTCTCAGAGGTCGTTTGCATGGCTGGTTAACGAGCCCCATCAGCCTGATCATCCTGTAGAGACAGCACTCATCAAACACCGAAGTCACATACATATCAGAATGCTAACCTTACACACACACACACACACACACACACACACACAGTTCTACTTAATATAAAGGAAAAAATTATAAAACGCTGCTCAAACAAGCTGAATTCACTACGAGTGGGCGTAGCTTAATATTCTAATGAGCATGTTAATAAAGCATCTTAGCTTTATTCAACAGGTCTGCCTTGGTGTGTGAACAGTTTTGATAAAAAGCTGTGTGGGCGGGGCAAGTGACCTGAGCTGTGCGATTAGTTATGCAAGAAAAGATTTATCCACAGTTAGCCCCACCCACTTTACACAGTGTAGCTATGTAGTTAGCTGTCTATTTAACACCAGAGTTTTTAATGATTAAATCAGAATGTTCCTCCAGTAGAGCAGTTTGCCAGACCTCTCTTTATCTTCATCATCTCCGCTCTCGTACTCCGACTCTTCATCGCTGGTGCCCTCAGGCAGCGGGGGGTTCTCCGGGGGTAACGCAGGGGGCGGGGGCACCATTGGGGGCAACGGGCCGTGAGCCATTGTGTACTGAAATAACAGCACAGCGTCAGACATTTTATCCCTCTCTGATACCAACTGATCATCAGGCTGGAAACACTGCACATGTGTGGAGATTACAATGTCTGCGTTGGGCTTTAGAAGGTTTTTAATAAAGAGTACTGGGATTATTTCACGATTTATATTATTTAATCCGACATGGATTATTTCAGAGTACTGGGATTATTTCACATGATCTAGATTATTTAATCTGATTAGGATTATTTCAGAGTATTGGGATTACTTGCCCTATTTGAGGTTACTTGAGAAGAGTGGGATTATTTCAAATGATTGTAATAATTTCATATAACTGGGTGTGATGACGGGCGCTACGGTGACGTACATCAAAACGGCAGTTAGGCTAAATTAAGCACAGGACCACAGATTTAGCTGGGTTTGGGTATGCTCATGGATAGGTGCACATATCCACGGATATCAAAACCGGCTACTTCACAATCGCACAGGTATTAGCATTCAATTCTAAATTAATCACTCAAAGACATGTTTGTTATCAGAAGATAAATATTTATACAAGTCAATTCACCATTTAAATCTCAAGCAGTTAGATCTCTCATGATGACACATACTTTTATAGTCTTTGGACTAGACCATTCTGGTTGGAGGGTTGATTTTGTTGTTTGTTATTTGTTCTGGAGCTCCCTAATGTGATTTGTATGAATAAGTGTTTGTGGGTGTCAGTTTATTTGTGTTCTGATGTTATTTCAATTTGAGGTTGATTGTCTTGTGCCTGTTAATATATGCTATGTGAAGTTATAATTGTTTGTTTGTTCTCCACCCCCACTAATGGTTGAGGCCCACAGTTGTGGTGGGAAAAGTCTCTATTTAAGCCAGTCTGCTTGACACCAGAGGGGAGAGAAGCAGTAGTAGTAGTAGTAGTAGTAGTATATACTGTCTGTGCTGCTGGAGTTTTTACTGAGCAGAGAAAATTTACTTTGTTATGGTTACGGTGACAAAGTTGACACTAGTTTATGTGTTATATATATATATATATATATATATACACACACACACACACACACACACACACACACATTAGACTTCACATTTTTGTATTTACATGTTGCTAAGCTTCTTACCTCACCGTGCAGAATAAATACACCTTTTTGAAGTCATATCTGTACGCTCCTGTGCCTTCCTACCACCTCCCCTTGACCTTTTTTTCGGATTACGCTATGACACTGGGAATAACTGTTCCGACAGGGATTATTTCTTCTGATTGGGACTGTTTGAACTCCACTGGGGTTATCTGAACTGACAGGGATTACTTCCAACGAATAGGATTATTTCAGACGATTGGGAATATTTATTGTGATTGGGATTATTTCAGCTATTCGGAATTATCCGAGTTGATTAGGTTTGTTTAATCTGACTGGGAGTATTCAAGCTGACAGGGATTATTTTTCCTCACTACTTGAGCTAACTGGAAGTACTTTCGGATGATTTGGATTATTTAATCTGATTGGGATTATTTTGTCTGAAAGAGATCATCATAATTGATTGCGATTAATTGAGTTTATTGGGATTATTCCATATTTGGATCATTTCATTTCACCGGATTATTTCAGATGATTTGGATTATTTCATCTGATTGGGATTATTATTTCACCCAACTGGGATTATTCAACCAATCTGGGTCTTTTTTCAATCTGATTATCTGGGATTACTATGATCCAGGATTATTATCTCATAAATTGTGAATTATTATGTCATTATTGTGAAATGATAATGTCAGGTTCTGAACTGTACAGACTGTTAGTTAAAAGTCTTCCGCTGTATATAAGGTGTGTGTCTGCGAGCTCACCGCTGGAGGAGGGTTGGTTACGGGTCCGAACGGACACGGCAGGTTCATCTTATTCATCAGGTGAAGAACCTGCAGAGAAACAAGTTCAAAGTATCATAATGAACAAAAGAGCAGTAGACAAGCTCTGTGTGTGTGTGTGTGTGTGTGTGTGTGTGTGTGTGTGTGTGTGTTGTAATCTGCCTTCATACACCTGCTGTTATGCGTCTCACAGACACTAATTGGGACCCGAGCTCCATATTGCTGTGTGCAATTGGTTTTCCCAGCATGCCTCAGAGCTCAGAAGTGCAACAGCATCACCATGAGGACAGACAGGGAACTGCACAACTACTACTGAGCAAAATTTACTTCATCGCATTGGAACACTCACTTTCACGTCATTTCGTATATTTTATTTGAATATTATTATAATTTCTATATTAATATTAATATTATAAGTTCTTTATAATATCATATACAAGGATTACATTTTTTTTTTTAAATGGTAAAACGGTCATGGTCGTGCGTATTGGTAAAGACAGACGCGCCAACATTGCGAACAACAAAATTCTAGCAGGTACAGAGGAAAAAACAAAACAAAAACAGACTTCTCCCAAGAAAGCTCAAACGCTTCTCCCGAGAATTGATTTTATTCATGTTTGAATTTTTAGCCACTGATTTCAGGTGTCTCATATATCGCCATAGAAACAGGCCAAAAACAGTAAATGCCACCACTAAACTGAGACATTGGCACGTCTATAGGTAGACTCCAGACCCATGTCCTCTGATCTGCACGAGTCTGCTAATGTAAACGTCGCAGAAACAACTACTCTCGCTTTCAATGTAGTCCTCAAATATGTAGAAATAAAAACTGCTTTTTATACTCTGGGTCTTTTTAGGCTTTAATAACACTAGCTAGAGCAAAATGCGCTCGCCAGAGTAACATTAATAAACCCATTCTCTAGAGTAACATTATTAAACATGTATTGTATATTCATAAAGCGTCTGGCTTTCTATATTAGAATAAATTTATCATGGGAAATTAAAGCATTTGCATTCTGGAAGTACAGAAAGAAGTTACTGTGGATATTTAAGTAAAAAAAAAAAATAATAAGACAAACTTTCAACTAATGTATGTTTTTCCTCAACTAAATCTATTACGTACTTTTGTATGTGGTGAAAAGTGTGTGTGTGTGTGTGTGTGTGTGAGTGTATGTGTACACACACATTTAATATACACACGCAGCAGGATCAGCGCACACATACCTGAACGTAGAACTTGGGCACGCTCAGGAGGGTGTGTGTGATGTTCGTCAGGATGGCACTCGAAGGAGGAGGGTATAAATATTTCAGTGTTGGATTTGGTTGGAATTTTAACCTGCAGAAGTGAGAGGTGAGATCAGTGCGAGAGTCGCCGCCAAACAGGAAGAAGGAGAGAAAGTCCTAATATATAACAAGTCCTAATATATAACCAACTTCAAAATATAACATACATACATATGCATACATATATACACACAGAGACTAATATATATATATATACATATATATATATATATATATAGTATATCGTAGTGCACCACTGCACTAAGAATCGACAAAGACACACTGAAAGAGTGAAAATGTTAAAAATAAATAAATAAGTGAGGGAGGGAGGTTGTCAGTTGAGAGTGTGATTGAAGGCGAGGTGACGGCGACTCATGCTGAAATTATACCTTCGCCCTGAGCCTCTTTATCAAATACCACCTGGTGCCACCAAATGGCACAAGCAGAAGGCCTGTCAGCAACACAAACACACACACACTCTCTCTCCCTCACACACGGCCTGCAGCAACGTTAGAGCTCAATAAGGTGTTGAGAGTTAAGAGAAGCAAACATCCACCTAACCGCAGCTCACGCACCCAAACACATCCGAGGGTGCCAATACTTTTAATCTATTCCATCTGAATAGTAAAGATTAATACCATGTAGAGTTTGATTTCTGACTGCCGCTGACGATGTCACAGCTGATTTTCTTTGTTTCCCCCTTTTTTAAAGTCAGCTTATCTAATTCTTTATTCTCTTCCCTCTCTAATTTTTCCCTCTTTCTGCTTTTCTCTCACCCCCCACCCCTTCACCCCCGCTCCGCTCCCGCCCCCCCCTCACCCACCCAAGACTGGGCGCGATGCCGGTATCGATGAGAGGAACGTTCCGCTGCTGACTCTCCTTCTTCTCCTTTTCATCCCGATCATCAGCAAACCTGAAACGGGAATTTCAGAGTTTGAACTTCACACTGACAGTTTATACCTGGATACTGAATTCAGATCCCATAATTTTACTGAAACCTGTGAAAGGTCAGGGTTTGTACGCTTTCATCATTTCAGGTGTGTGGCTTTTCGAAAAAGCAAATAAAAAGACAAGGACAAAACAAAACAGTACACAAGAATACGGCGGTGAGTTCTGGTGTGAAGTTTTTTGTCTTTTTTTACCATGAACATTCCTTAAAAAAAAAAAAAAAAAAAAAAATTAATCTCACAACACACTACTTTAAAATTTAATATCATGAGGGTTTTTCTATATTTGTGGAATAAATTTATTTTAAAAAGGGATTTCTCTTATATTTTCAGTGCCAGATAGGGGTGTAGACCTCAGGCTTCTGTACAAAATTTGATTCATAAGGAAACGATTCGATATTTGATGATACCATTGACTCTAATGCAATACGCTTCAATTCATAAAGAAACGATTCGATATTTGATACCACTGAATCTAATACAATACGATTAGATTCATAAAGAAACGATTCGATTGAATCTGATTCAATACGATTCACAAGGAAACAATTAGATATTTGACGATTCCACTGAATCTAATTCAGTACGATTCATAAGGAAACGATTCGATATTTAACAATACCACTGAATCGAATACGATTCAATTCATAAAGAAACTATACGGTATTTGATATCACCGAATCTAATGTGATACGATTTGATTCACAAGGAAACGATTCAATATTTGACGATACCACTGAATCTGATTCACTACGATTTGATTCTGAATTTAATACAATACGATTTCAAAACCATTATCAAGGGTGCCAATAATTCTGGAGCTGACATATACATATACATATATATATATATATATATATATATATATATTGTATTGTGATGTTAAATAAAAGGGATTGCGTTTATGTAACTAACAAAACATCACAGAACAGACGTGGAGTCGTACTTCCACTTCCAGACTCGGCCAGGTGTTTTGGTCGGCGTACCTGTCGGAAACTTTCGGACTCTTCAACACGACGAGGTTGTCTTGATCTTTTGCGAACTCCACGACCAGCGTGTGACCCAGAATCCTCAGCTGATGGAGTCTCCTCAGAGCCTGTGAAAAGGTTGGGGTTTTGAGTCTCGATAGAGCTGCAGTTTCCAGGCAAATCATGAGAGCGTAGTTATCTCACATAACACAGTCTGGATAATCCAATCCAATTAGCCGGACTGGAGTTAGCCTGATTAGTAAATCTGGATTATTTCATGTTATGCTGGATTTGTTAGGGGATGTATGAGGAACACGTCTGTATCCGTACGTGTCTCTGAGGTGCTCTTACCTTCGAGGCTGAAGTCTCGCTGGAGAACGAGGCAAAAGCGGTGTGTTTCTAAAAACAGAGATGAAATCATTTAACCCTCAAACAAGCAAACGAAAAAGAGAGATGTAGTATCTGTGCGGTATTAGATGATTAGTGACGTGTTGTCACGGAGACGTACTAAAGGGCCTTTATCGGAGAGCACGCGCACGGAAGAGGCGCCGAAATACACCAGCAGGTCCTCCTTCTCCTCTCGGCTCAGGTCTGCAGGCAGGTGTCTCACGATCAGGGTCTTACTGCGCTTAGTGTGAGCGCCGTCCGCGTCCTGCTCCGCCATGACTCACACCTACAACACACACACACACACACACACACACACACACACACACACACACACACACACGATCATCAACGGTGAGAAATTAATAGACCAAACCATACAATGATTAAGATTTCAAACTGATGTTCAAGTGGCAGTGATTTCACTAGAATGGGCAAGCTTGTGATATTGACCCTGTCAATCAAATGAAGGGGTGGGGCTAAGCACAAAAACAACATAATACTCAAAAAGCAGGGCGAAAAAAGAAATCAGAATTTTGTTAGAACAACACCCAAAAATCTTGGTGACTTTTTTTTATTCCATTTTAGTGACTAACAACCAACCACAGATCATCATCATCATCATCATCATCATCATCCCTGACGACCAACCACAGATCATCATCATCATCTTTCCCAACGACCAATCACAGATCATCATCATCATCATCATCATCATCATCATCATCTTTCCCAACGACCAATCACAGATCATCATCATCATCATCATCGTTCCAGACGACCAATCACAGATCATCATCATCATCATCATCATCATCATCATCTTTCCCAACGACCAATCACAGATCATCATCATCTTTCCCAACGACCAATCACAGATCATCATCATCATCATCATCATCATCATCGTTCCCAACGACCAATCACAGATCATCATCATCGTTTCTGACGACCACTCACAGATCATCATCGTTCCCGGCGACCAATCACAGATCATCATCATCGTTTCTGACGACCACTCACAGATCATCATCGTTCCCGGCGACCAATCACAGATCATCATTGCTCCAAACGCTACACTAGGAGTTTCATTTTAATATGCAAATTATCATCATAATTCAATAAATATAGCAAATTAATCGTCTGGCGTCACCTGGCGACTTTTGGAACACACATTACCCACTTTCGCCTAAAAATAGTCTGGTGGGTTCTGGAGTAAAGTATAGACAAACACATTCTACTGCTACATGCTAATTATCCTAGATAAGGTTACCCAAACTAATCCGGCTAAACTAAGCTAGCTAACTTTAACCTGTGTCGGTGCGGCCTTTTATTTTACCTCTGTTAAATTTCTATTCTCATCATCTACCTACTGCGCGTGTCACCGGGCTGTTTCAGCTGTTAAATAATTTAGCAAAAATAAATAAATAAATAAATAAAAATGAAATCAGCTTGCTAGTAAATGTGCCTACTAGCTAGCTAACGTTAACGTTGTGTTATTCAGCTTAGCAAGCTAGCACCTTTAGCACGCTAACCTAATCAGGACACGGTGTTAATAAAAGGAGTGTGGATTAACACAAAACGGCTCAAACCAGAAATATTTACTCTTTTTTTAAAAGGACAACAGTTATTATTATAATATATATATATATATATATTTTAAATCATAAACAAATAACGTCTCGCACACGTACCTGGTTGAAATTGGCTCCACAACCAGCGTCCGGAACTCAAACCGCACTACTACAGCCCTAGGCACTACATACGGTATTGAAAGCCTGGAAGCCGTTACGTCACACCCTGTATAGGAGGTCAATGTAGGGAGCAGGCCGCCATTTTAAGACACATCCCTGTTTCCGGTAGGAGGGTTTAATCCCGGAAGACCGCAGGAGTTCTGATCGCTGATTGGTGGATATACGTGACGCGATTTAATTCAGACCCTAATGATTGGTTTCTGAAATATGTCAATCATAATTACTCAAAGGTTCTGTTTTGTGATTGGTTAAGAACGTGACGTCGCTTGTATTCATGCTTTGATTGGTGTATAGAGATGTCAGTCATTTAACCGTCCAGCCCACACATTTAACGGAGGAGAAGAAATGTCCGTTTTTAGCCAGGAGATGTCAGTATTACCAACAAACCCCTTTTTCCCCCTCAGTTACACTTGAAGCCAAAGGCAACAGTGGGTGGGCCTGGGTAACCCGGGGTGGGCACGGGGTTTGAGAAAGAAAACTCAAATGCCAGAACTTAATGATTGCAGAAAGTGGATAATGAGTTGAAAGGCTATGACTCAAGAGGTTTGTGCCAGTTCAGTAAGCCTACTAGTCACACACACACACACACACACACACACACACACACACACACACACACACACACACAGCTACGGCAGATAAAAAACAGACTTAACACAAACACAACAAAAGGGCTGTCTGAGGTGGACGTTAAATTCCAAGGACAAAATATTATTTCAGAAGGAGCCAACAATTCACTCAAACTGTTTATCTTCAAAATCTATTAAGAGAATCATTATGATGTAACACAAAGAGGGGGATCGTGGGTAAACGTGGCACGCAGAGACGCAGAGAGGGGGATCGTGGGTAAACGTGGCACACAGAGACGCAGAGAGGGGGATCGTGGGTAAACGTGGCACGCAGAGACGCAGAGAGGGGGATCGTGGGTAAACGTGGCACGCAGAGACGCAGAGAGTGGGATCGTGGGTAAACGTGGCAGGCAGTATAAAAAGTATAAAAAAAAATAAGATCTTACGTGATCTTAAAATGAAACCTATTTGTTACTGTGATTATGGGAAAATAACAAAATACTACAATGAAAACTTAAAAACTTAAAGTTACAGATTTACCTCTGACTTATCTGTTATTTTTAAACAATTAATAGTGTAGACTTCTGGAGAGCTGAAATTCTTCCTTTTAGCCACCAGATGTCAGTGTTGTCAATAAAATCAACCAATTTGTCTCTAATTTCTAGTCACAGATGTAACAGGTTCTGTTTACAGCGGTGAAAATGTTGACAAACTGACTGGGATTAAGAAAACAATTCACAGATATTAAGTCCTCTCTGACTCCTGCATGTTACAATTTAGTTTTGTCTTGTCCAGATCCTCAGTAGCTCTTCATCATCACGTCTGAGTGTCTGGGTGCTGGGAGGAAAATATTACAGTAATGTAGGGAAGCCCTTTAATGATACTGAATCAGCAAAGGCTCATAATCTACCTTTAATTGTCTTTGAACACCTGACAGATTTACTTTGTATGCTAAATGATTGGTCGTGAAGTGAGTGGAGTCAGGAGAGACTGTCTGTCTGTCTGTCTGTCTGTCTGAGCACATGGAGGCGTTGTATTTTTGAGACTCCAGATCTATAATTTATCTGTTTAATGTTTAGAGTTTAATGTACAGTTACTTCACAGTTTTATAAAAATAAAAAAAAAAGATACGAAGTTAGCAGCTGTCATTATCCTGACGTTAACAAGCAAAATAATTAACCACAAGCAATATACAAATACAGATGTTAATGGAGCTGTGTAGGAAAAGGGGCGGAGCTGAGCTGCTTTGTTCTACATGAGGGCGGGGTTTATTTCTGGGCCAGAAACAGAATTAGCGAGATCTATTACATGAGAATACTACAAATTGATTTTAATAACTGTGTTTAAAAAACAATTGCTATTGCATCAAGTCTAGAAAAAAAAAAGCTTAAATATTACAAACTGCACCTTTAAGGCTGATCCACTGTGTACTTGTTATTCAGGGTAACAGTGGAATCATGTTCAATGGTTACATGAACCACATGAGCTAGCGTGTTTCACATGATGTTAGCGACATTAGGGACTGTTAATCCGGTTAAAACCAGAGAACACATGCATGTTTTAATCCAACAACATGAACAGAAGTGCTTCAGACTGTAAGCCGTGTTGTATTAGCACATAAAGCCTCCTGATTTACATGAATATAAAATTTGAAGCTAGTGTCATTTCTCTGTAGCTGAACTCAGTTTCCGTATACAATGCTGTAATGGATATGTAAGATTTTCTTATGCAAATAATTTCTCATGTAGTATTTTAAATATTTTCTTACATAAATCATTTCGTAAAGTAAATACGTAAAGTTTTTGTTAAGTAGTTTTTAAGTAAGGTTTTCTTACATAAATAACTTCATAAATATGACAAATATTTCTTATGTAAAGATTTCCTTAAGTAAAGATTTCTTACATAAAATAATTTCTTGCGAATTTACTTACTTTTATTTACTTCTTACTTTTTGTTAAGTAAATATTTACTTAGGTAAGGATTTTCTTATGTAAACAATTTTTACGTAAAGATTTATTCATTTATACATATATATATATATTTTTTTTTACATATTTCTTTTGTAAATATTTTCATATGTTAAGGTTTTTCCCAATGGTTACATCTGAAACTACATGAACTAATGAGTTACACATGATGTTAGTGACATTAGCGACAGTTAACTAGGGTTAGAAAACATACTGCAGGTATGTACGGTGATCTAGGGTTGCTAGTTAAACACATTAATACAGATCGGTTTATTAGCTAGTGATGTTTACGGGTAAACATCTTAGCAATTAACGAGTTACAGCTACAACATTGAGGAGCATCACAGCTCCAAGAAATATACGAACCAATCTGAGTGTGTTTTGTCCAAAGATACAAATCAAATGTGTATATATTTCATGATGAATTTCATGATCCAGATACTAGACATTTGTCTACATTGTATTTATTCAAAGCATACGTGCTAATTTAATACCTGCTAATCCTGAACAGCGGAAGTAGAAGAGTTTCAAACTGAAGAATTTTTGTTTTGACTCAATCTGTTTTATATGAAAATGAAATTAGCATTGTTATCTAAACCACATGAACCGAGAGATCGGTCATAAACTGTATTTTCCGACTCGACCCAGTGCTTGGAGTCGTTGCTCTAAAAATGTTGTCAGTGAGCCTCTAAATTCCTGTGCAAATGAACTCTTTTCTTCGCCTGTGACACGGACATTCCTTCCAGCTGGGACACAATGCCGCCTTTCAGCCTCCGAGACGTCCCAGGTGAAGGAGGAGCGCCGGACACTCGAGCCGGAGAACCGAGGAGAGAACAGAGACGGGCTGCGTCCCTCATCCGAGACGTGTCCGAGAGAGAGAAACGGACTAACTGGAACAGAGACACACTGCTGAGCTACATATTCAATGTTAGCTAGCTCGCTAACACTTTTAATGACACAATATAATAGTTTCTAATGTTAGCTAGCTTGCTATCAGTTTCACTTACACAAAATAATAGCTAGTCCAAACAAACTGGTCCTCAGATGACGTATTTAAATTAGCAAAACTTTGTCTAGTAACTTCTGGCTTTAAAAAAGTTCAATCTGTCAGTTTTTCTGGGGTTTTTAAAGGATTGTTACATAGTGTTCATACTCTAACAGACCTCTCTCAGGATTTCTGAGTAATGGAAGCAGAAAGCTATCAAAGTAGCATCAAGCTAACAGTATGTCTAAACCATCACACACTTGCTACCTGTAAAATAAATCCCAACCAGTGTAAAAAAAAAAAAAAAATTAAAAAATTTTAAAAAGGAGGTTTATCTAGAACAAAACTCACACTTTTTGTAAAGAATTGTAAGATTTTCTCAAGTAAATATTTTCTCAAATAAAAATTTTATCAATTAAAGATTTTCTGGAGTAAAGTCTCAAGTGAAGATTTCTTATGTAAAATTTTATCATGTAAAGATTCCTTACATAAAGAGCTTTGCGTACATAAAGATTTTTTTTAAAGATATAAAATTTTCTCACTTAAAGATTTCTTAAGTACAGATTTCTTATGTAACAATTTTGCCAAGTAAAGATATCTTAAGTAAAGTTTTTGTCCTGTCAAGATTTCTTATGTAAACATTTTGCCGAGTAAAGATTCCTTAAGTAAAGATTTCTTGAGTAAAGATTTCTTATGTAACAATTTTGCCAAGTAAAGATATCTTAAGTAAACATTTTGTCATATAAAGATTTCTTATGTAAAAAAAATTCTCATGTAAAGATTTCTTATGTAAAGCTTTTGTCCTGTAAAGATTCCTTAAGTAAAGATTTCTTATGTAAAGCTTTTGTCCTGTAAAGATTTCTTAAGTAAAGATTTTTTTTACATAAAGATTTTCTCATGTAAAGATTTCTTATGTAACAATTTTCTCATGTAAAGATTTCTTAAATAAAGGTTATAAAGTAAAAAAGAATAAAGAGTATTTAAGTAAAGATTTCTTATGTAAATATTTTGTCAAGTAAAGATTTCTTAAGTAAAGATTTCTCATGCAAAGATTTCTTTTGTAAACATTTTCTCACATAAAGATTTCTTAAGTAAATATTTCTTATTCTTTCTTAGGTAAAGCTTTTTGTCAAATAAAGATTTCTTAAGTAAAGATTTTGTCAGGTAAATATTTCTCACAAAGATTTTACATAATCATTTTCTCAAGTAAAGATTTCTTGCTGGATGGACACGTTCTAATATGTTATCATTTATATTAAAAGATCATTTACAGGAATTGGTATTTCCATATGCAAGTGTTTATGTAACATTTATGGAAGGAGTCTCCAGTGTCAGCGCTTTGTAACAGTCAGCTGTACCTTTAAGTTTTCTGACATCTTCAGGACAGAGGAGTTTACACTTTCTTGGTAAAAAAAAAAAAAAAAAAATGAGAGGCTGGTGAAGGAACGACTGTTTATAGCTGCTATAACGTAAGTGAGAACAGGAACTGACTCCACAACGTAACATTAAATAGTAGAAAATTGTAATTGTTGTCAAACTGACTGTAAAAATTGTATCGCAATTGTAGTGAATGAACCAGAAACTCAGGAGAAGATCTAAGAGGAACTCGGACATCAGGCCATGGCTCCTAGCTGAATCAGATTTACATTTACAGCATTTGGCAGACGCCCTTATCCAGAGCGACTTACATTTATTTCATTTATACATACCTTGCTCAAAGGCCCACAGTGGCAGCTTGGTAGTGCTGGGATTTGAACTCACAACCTTCCAATCAGTAGCCCAACATCTTAACCACTGAGCTACCACTGACCCTACCCACCACTGATTCTGGTATGGAGTGACACCAAACTACGACTGCTTTTCTCTCTGTGACGTTCATGTTTATAGAAAACAGCGTGTATGAAACTGATAACTGATTAAATGATTAAACTGCGTCTTTCGTTAGCTTGTTCTAAGGCGTGAAACATGTATGTACAGGAGTCAGATAAGATCAGATCAGATTCCACAGCAATGTGTGCTGCAGATGTGTACGTTCAGGCTGATGAACACGCTCCAGGCTTGGCCTGTCAGGAAAGAAGATCAGATCCAGAGGATTATCACATGACGCTCTGAGGAAAAGCATGAAAAACTCATTCTGACATTTTTTTTTTTCACTTGAATAAATGACCATTACTGCCAAACTGCAAAGCATGCAGCTGTCAACAAAGTGTCAACTTTCCTCAGTTAATTTAAGGTAATGAGTCACAGTTTTATGTACTATACTATGGAAGCCCGTTTCCTCCACGGAGAAAAAAATTAAAAAGGTAATTGAGATTCTTGGTAATTCTGACGTTTTTTTCTTATAATTACGAGTTTACATCGCACAAGTCTGACTTTTTTCTCACAATTTTGAGGTAACCTCACAATTCTGACATTTTTTCAGATCATATCACACAGTTTGGACTTTATATCTCGTAATTACGAGTTTACATCTCACAATTCTGACTTTTTTTTCCTCGCAATTTAGACGTCCGTTTGGCATTTAGTGAGTTACAAAGAACGCACTGACAAAGCTTCAATCATTGTCTATAAATAGGCCATATACAGTAAGAACAACATCATCAGCTAGTCAAGACGAGGAAAACCAGACGCTAGCGCACGCTCGTTACCTGACGTTAGTCACATTTCAGGTACTGCGTCGAGTGAGCGAGAAAAAAAGTCAGAATTGTGAAATGTAAACTCGTAATTATGAGAAATAAAGTCAAAATTGTGGGATGTAAACTCAGAATTAAGCTTTCACAGTATACAGTCAATTTTATACATTTACAGCATTTGGCGGACACCCTTATCTAGAGCAACTTACATCTATTTCATTTATACATCTGAGCAATTGAAGGCCTTGCTCAGGGGCCCACAGAGGCAGCTTTGGCAATACTGGTATTTGAACTCACGACCTTCCAATCAGTAGCCAAACGTCTTAACCACTGAGCTACCACTGATCAGGAGCGAATTGTCTTGTAGCTAGCTATGAAACTGATCAACCATACAGCATGAAAAACAAAAATGTAAAGAAAAAAAAAATATATGATGCCATCTAATTCATTCTCCTGAAAGAGAACTGCATGACATTGAGCTAGATAACATAGCATACCTTCATACCAAATTAGCTAGCTTCCCAGCTAACAGGGAACATTCTCAGAACTTTGGCTAATGTTCTGACAAGGTTCTATCAACGTTATGAACAAACATTCTTCCAGTAATGTTAACAGAACGTTCGTTTGAAGTTATCTCGTCTTTAAATACGTTCTCAAAACGTTAGCACACAAATGTTATTTATACCGTTTCAGTTGGACGTTCGTCAAACATTCTTCAAACGTTACTATTTGGTTGTTTGATCATTACGGTCATAAGAGAATTTACAACATGAAGTCACAAGACACATGTATGAGGAACAAATAACCATATTTAAAAAACTGGACAGAATAACGTTTTCATAACTTAATGGGAACATTAGCAAAACATTCTTAGAACATATTTTTGTTAGCTGGGTTGAGTTTAGCTTTAGAATTAGTTTCCTTTTTAATTTTTAACATTTCCAACTGTTTTTAGTGCACTCCTAAACAAACTTCAGCACCGTTCTCTTAGGTCGGATGTTTTGATTTGTTAGCCAAACAGCTAATTCCGGCTTTATCTTGTGTTACCACAACAGTAACACCCAGTTCATTAAAATGATTAAAGTTACACCCTTTCAAAAGTTCTACATTTTCAAATCAGGGCTCAATTTCAGTCATAACAAGTTTATATAGACTGGTGGTTTTAGTGAGAAATTCACCTTGTAGTCATTTAGAAAGAATAGCTTCTCAGCATTATGGCCATGCAGCTATATAAAGGTTCCATAAGAGGCACTTTGTGGCTCTTTGTGGGGGGAAAAAAAGTCCAAAAGCGTCTGCAAAAAAAAAAAAAAGAAAAAAGAAGAGAGAAAACCTTCTGTAGGGAACCAAATCCAGATGACTGGTGCAGCAGCCAAATCCTCTCACAAATGCCTGGGTTTTCATGTATTTTAAGCTGGATAAATGCCTCAAAAATAATCATGTGTGTGTGTGTGTGTGTGTGTGTGTGTGTGTGTGTGTGTGTGTGTGTGTGTGTGTGTGTGTGTGTGTGTGTGTTAACCTTCCTAAAAATACAGTCACTCAGGTAAGTGAGAAAAAGATTGACACTCATTTATCATAGAGGAATTTGGAAAGGCAAAAATGTCAGTAATTAGACCAAGTTTGAGTTTGCAGTTGTGCTAGGATTTCATGCTAATTGTCAGGTTTGCAGTTCGTTTGTAAGTTCAGTACTTCAGTATCTACTGAATGTTAGTAAGGCATAGCCCTCGGATGGCTCCACCTCTTCCACCATAAAGATCAGACCGTGACCACCAGCAGGAAAAAGTGTCATTTTTCTGGGTTAAGTGCATCATCTTCAGCATCGACACCTCCACCTGCTCCTCCACCATGTGCTTATTCGCTTGCTCTATTATGAAGGTGTTTTATTTTTCTTGTCCAACACCTGCTCTTCCACCTGCTCTGCCTTGTCCTGCTCCTTCACCACCTTCACCTGCTCTGTGCACTAGTCTTGCTCCTCCACCATCTGCTCCTGGTCCTGGCCTGTCATGGTCCTGACCTGGTCCTTCATCTGCACCTTCACCTGCTTTGCCATGGTCTTGTCCTGGTCCTTCACCATCTGCTTCTTCACTTGCACAGTCATGACAGCATCTTCCTCCTCTGGTACCTGCTCTTCTACCTGCTCTGCCCTGGTCCAATTCGGTCCTTCATCCTGTGCATATCCACCTACTCTGGCATGGCCTAGTCCTGCATCTCCACCATCTTTTCCTCCAAATGCTCTGCCATAGACTGTCCTGGTTCTTTACCTGATCTACCATGATCCAGTCATGTGACTTCATATTTTATATATATATATATATATATATATATATATATATATATATATATATATATATATATATATATATATATATATATATATATATATTGTATAGCACGTTTAACAATGGACATTGTCCCAAATTCGGGATAGAGATTTGAAATGTATGAAATTATCCCCAATGAGCAAGCCAGAGGTGACGGTGGTGAGGAAAAACTCCCTGAGACGATATGAGGAAGAAACCTTGAGAGGAACCAGCCTCAAAACGGAACCCATCCTCATCTGGGTGACACCGGATAGTGCGATTATAAATAAATAAATCCCTTCTATAAATGTGCCAGTACTACATGGTCAAATAGTGCAGTTGTGTAACCAGGAAAATTACAGTTTTTACATGAAGACTGTTTTGTTGAACTTCTCCACTGTTCACTGATGGAGACTTGAGTGCAAAACTGTTTGTGGCAATTGTAGTCCTAAAGCTATCATAGCAAAACTGTTCATATGAATTGAGGTCCAACGCCATCTTTATGGTTTTTAAGTGGTACCATCCTCAGTAATCTCAATGATCTTTAGGCTGCACCATGTGGGGCCATCCTCAGCAGCAGCATGTGACTTCCAGTTGATGAGAACTCCAACCAGAAGTAGTACTTTTTGCATAAGTGAAAGCAGGGACTCTGGCAAGACTAGCTATGACAGCATAACTAAAAGGGAGAGCCAGAAGGTAACACGGACATGAGGGTGCCCTGGGACATAAGGCAGCCAGCCACTCCACCATCAACAAACATGGGTGAACATGTGAAAGTGGGGGGGGGGGGCAACAGCATCCAAACATCCCAGTTCACCACAACATTCTATGCTTGAGAAACCTCTAGATCTGCTCCTTTACCTAAGAAAAAAAAGTCTACTTCACTTCTTTATGATGGCACTTTCCTTTTCCAACTCCTGCTCTTGCACCTGCTCTACCATCATTTAGTCCTGCACCTCCACCATCTACACCTCCACCTGCTCTTCCACTATCCTGTCCAATCCTGCAGCTCCACCATCTTCACCTTGACCAGATCTGACATGGACTTGTCCTGCTCCTCCACTACCTGCTTTTGGTTGCCATGACCCCTGACATTTGGAGTTTACAAAATCATCATATGGACGACCTTCCAAGTCCACAAACATCATAAAAACATTACTGTGGAGGCGGGGGCGTGGTCGAGCACCGGTTTGTGAATGGAGGGCAGAGCCGGAGAAAGCGAGTGGTAAGGTTTACACACCTGTACTAAATTGAGACTAACAAGTGTTCTGTGTTGCAGTGAGGAGAAAAGGAGGAGAGACACGCGCCTCGAGAGAGAGAACGACGCCAACACAGAGCCACATGTGTGCGTGCGTGTGTGTATATATATACGGGGAAATAAAAGAAAAACCCAAAATACCAAGAAAAAAGGAAGCAATAAAAGTGTTCAAGTTGGATTAAGCCTGTCTCCTTTCTGCTTCCTCCATACCCAACCTTTAAAGTTCATTACACTGGTGCCAAAACCCAGGATTCAAGAGGAAATCGCTGCCATTGAAGGCTCACCTCTGGACCAGCTCATCAACCAGCTGGCCAACCTCCACCAGACCCAACACCAGGCCCTCCTGCAGCTCCAATGCGACCAGGAGAAGCGGTTTAAGGACCTCCTCGACGCCCAGACCGAGGACCACCAGGTGCTCCAGGGCCTGGTGCAGCAGACCGGGATTCCAGCTGCCGGCCCCGCAGCCCCTGCAGCAGTCGCACCCGCTGCTCTGCCCCACGTCGCGCTGACAAAGATGGGACCTCAGGATGACCCAGAGGTCTTCCTGGAGCTGTATGAGCACTCCGCGTGGGCATGGGGCTGGCCTGAGGGTCAGTGGGCGGCCCATTTGGTGCCGCTACAGTCGGGCGAGGCGCAGCTCGCAGCCCAGCAGCTGCCCATTGCTAGCATGCTGGAATACCCGGACCTGAAGCGGGCAATTCTGCAGCGGGTCGGGCAGACCCCCGAAGAGCACTGCCAGCGCTTCAGAACCCTGACCTTCGCGGAGCTCGGCAGGCTGTTCGCCTTCGCCCAGAAGCTACGGGACACCTGCAGGAGGTGGTTGTTGGCTGAGGAGCGTGACGCGGAGGAAGTGATCGACCTAGTGGTGCTGGAGCAGTTCATCACCCGGCTTCCTGACGGGACGGCGGAATGGGTCCAGTGCCATCGTCCCGCATCGCTGGATGAGGTGGTTCAGCTGGCAGAGGATCACCTGGCGGCGTATCCAGGGACAGGCAAGCCCCACCCTTCTTCCGTTCTCTCTCTCTCTCGACCTCGTGCCTCTCCTCGTCCTTTCCCTGTCCCTACCCCCCGGTGATGCAGGCTGCATCCACCCCGACCCATGCCACACACCCATCCCTTTCCCCCTCCCCTTCCCACTCCCTCCGCTCTCCCTGTTTCTGCCTCTTCTGCTCCTCAGGTGGGTGAAACCAAAGCTGCCGGTGCAGGAGGAATGCCTGGGTCGGCGTGCTGGCGTTGCAGGGATCCGGGGCATATCCAGGACCAGTGCCCCGTCATGGATGTGGGAGCGATGGTCCGGCTCCCCGACACGCCGCAGGCCGCCCCCGATCAAGCAGGGACGTACCGCATTCCAGTGAGTGTTCAAGGGGGTACATACCAAGCCTCGGTGGATTCAGGATGCAATCAAACCTCAATTCACCAAGGCTTGGTTCAAGGGGAGGCATTGGAAAATGCACGTTTGGTGAAGGTGAGGTGTGTGCACGGGGATATTCACGAGTACCCACTAGTGCCCATTGTTTTCATTTCGAGGGAAAAAAAGCATAGTGGAGGCGGCGGTTAGTCCCTGTCTCACCCATCCACTAATTTTGGGAACTAATTGGCTGAGGTTTCATTTATTAGCGAGAGAAATGTTTGTGGATGGGTTCTGCATTAGGGAGAGGCAGTGTGGAATGTGCGCAGCCTTGGCGGGAGAGGCGTTGCCAGAGCCGTCGACGACAGCTCCATGTCAGCATGACAATGAGAGTGGGGGGAGTGGCTCTCCCCCCCCCTTAGCAGGGATTCCACTCGGGGATTTTCCCTTGGAGCAGTCGCGCGACGAAACCCTGAAGCACGCCTTTGATCAAGTGAGAGTAATCGATGGTCAGCCGATCCAGCTCAATGTTGCGCTCTCCCACCCCTACTTCGCGATTATTAAAGATAGGATTTATAGAGTGACGCAGGACACTCAGACACAGGAAAATGTGACCCAATTGTTGGTTCCAAAGAACCGTCGGGAAGTATTATTCCAGGCGGCTCATTATAACCCTATGGCGGGGCACTTAGGGCAGGCAAAAACATTAGGTCAGCTTTGGCTCGCTTCTATTGGCAGGGCATTCGTGGCAACGTTCGCTGGTGGTGCGTGGCCGAATGCCAGCTGGTGAATCCACCGGCCACCCCAAAAGCACCGTTGAACCCACTCCCATTAAACGAGGTTCCCTTCGAGAGAATTGGCATGGACCTCGTCAGGCCATTTGACCGATCTGCACGGGGGTATCACTTTGTGTTAGTATTACTGGACTACGCAACGCGATACCCGGAAGCGGTGCCTCTACGCAATATCTTCTCGAGGAATGTTGCAGATGCACTCTTCCGTGTTATCTTCTGGGTTGGGATCCCGAAAGAGATCCTAACTGATCAGGGCACATCTTTTATGTCACGCACCCTGCACGAGCTGTACGAATTGTTGGGGGTTAAAGCGATTCACACCAGCGTTTATCATCTGCAAAGGGATGGGCTGGTGGAGCCCTTTAATCAAACGCTTAAAAATATGATTCGTAAGTTTGTGCAGGAAGATACACGGAATTGGGATTAGTGGCTAGAGCCCCTGTTATTTGCAGTACAAGAGGTCCCGCAAGCCTCCACAGGGTTCTCCCCTTTTGAATTAATGTATGGATGCAAGCCGTGCGGCGTACTTGATGTCATACGGGAAAATTGGGAGGAGGGGCCTTCAGCCAGTAAGAATGAAATTTAGTACGTGTTGGACCTGAGAGCAAAACTCCACACATTAAGTCACCTAACACAGGAGAATTTGATACAGGCACAAGAACGTCAATCCCAGCTGTATAATAGGGGTGCACGGCTACGTGAGTTCACACCAGGAGACAAAGTGCTCGTGTTACTACCCACGTCGAGCTCCAAATTACTCGCCAAGTGGCAAGGACCCTTTGAGTTGAGGTCACACGGCAAGTCGGGGATGTCGACTATGAGGTAAGGTGAACGGATAGAGGCGGGGCGCGGCAGATTTATCATCTAAACCTGCTAAAACTATGGAGGGAGACGGCGTCGGTAGCGTTGGCAATGGTAGTTCCTGAAAGGGAGGAGCTAGGACTGGAGGATGATGAAAAATTGGCGAGTCAATCCCCTCCGGTGCCATGCGGGGACCACCTCTCCCTAGCCCAAATTACAGACATTAAAACCCTACAGGCAGAGTTTTCTGACATGTTCTCACCTCTCCCCGGCCGCACTAACCTCATAGAGCACCACATTGAGACAGGCCCAGGGGTGGTCGTTCGCAGCCGCCCCTATCGGCTCCCCGAACACAAAAAAAAAATGTTGTGAACTTTTTGAACTTAAGGCCATGCTCAAAATGGGCACCTGGAGTCCACCTGGAGCAGCCCGGTGGTCTTGGTTCCCAAGGCCGACGGGACGGTCCGGTTTTGTGTGGATTTTAGAAAAGTCAACGCGGTGTCTAAATTCGACGCATATCCAATGCCTCGCATTGACGAACTGCTCGATCGGTTGGGCACAGCTCGCTTTTATTCGACACTGGATTTGACCAAGGGATATTGGCAGATCCCTTTGACTCCAATGTCCCGGGAAAAAACGACCTTTTCCACCCCATTTGGCTTACACCAATTCCTGACCCTTCCTTTTGGGTTGTTTGGGGCTCCCGCGACGTTCCCGTTGGCTCATGGACCGAATACTCCGTCCACACGCTGCATATGCCGCTGCCTATTTAGACGACATTATTATATACAGTAATGACTGGCAGCGACACATGCAGGACTTAAGGGCGGTGCTGAGGTAGCTGAGGCGTGCGGGACTCACGGCCAACCCAAAGAAGTGCACGATTGGACGGGTGGAAGTACGGTATCTGGGCTTCCACTTGGGTCATGGACAGGTGCGTCCCCAAATTGATAAGACAGCAGCAATTGCAACCTGCCCAAGGCCCAAGACCAAAACAGGAGGTAAAACGGTTCCTGGGGTTGGCTGGCTATTATCGTAGGTTTGTGCCTAATTATTCGGATGTCACCAGCCCGCTGACTGATCTCACTAAAAAGGGGGCACCAGACCCGGTCCAATGGACGGAGCCGTGCCAACAGGCTTTCACTCAGGTAAAAGCTGCACTGTGTGGCGGACCACTTTTACATTCTCCTGACTTCTCTCTCCCTTTTGTTTTGCAGATGGATGCATCGGACAGGGGGCTGGGGGCCGTGCTGTCCCAGGTGGTGGAGGGGGTGGAGCGCCCCGTGCTGTACATCAGCCAAAGCTCTTGGTACGGGAGACGAAGTACAGAACAATTGAGAAAGAGTGCCTGGCCATCAAATGGGCGGTCCTCACCCTCTGCTACTATCTGCTGGGGCGGGCCTTCACCCTCTGTTCGGATCACGCCCCGCTCCAGTGGCTCCACCGCATGAAAGATGCCAACGCGCGGATCACTCGTTGGTACCTGGCACTTCAGCCTTTTAAGTTCGAGGTGATCCACAGATCGGGGGCACAGATGGCTGTGGCGGACTTCCTCTCCCGGCAAAGTGGGGGGGGGGGGGCAGTCGGCAGCAGGCCGGATGGCTCCCCGGCCTGAGTCGGGCTGTTCGGGGGTATGTGGAGGTGGGGGCATGGTCGAGCACCGGTTTGTGAATGGAGGGCGGAGCCGGAGAAAGCGAGTGGTAAGGTTTACACACCTGTAGGAAATTGAGACTAATGAGTGTTCTGTGTTGCAGTGAGGAGAAAAGGAGAAGAGACACGTGCCTCGAGAGAGAGAACGACGCCAACACATTGCCACATGTGTGCGTGCGTGTGTGTGTATATATACGGGGAAATAAAAGAAAAACCCAAAATACCGAGAAAAAAGGAAGAAATAAAAGTGTTCAAGTTGGATTAAGCCTGTCTCCTTTCTGGTTCCTCTGTACCCAACCTTTAAAGTTCGGTACAATTACATTAATGAAGTCAGCTTTCATCGTATGGGCATGGAGATCAATATTTCAGAATAATAAAACTGTAGGTATCACATCAGGTCATTGAGGGATGACCTGCCATGAAGTGACCTCAAATAACACTAACACATGGTCATTCAATGCAACCACAAGAACATATCTGTTATATCTGTGGAGTATGTATCATTAAAGTGGCCAGTCCCCATATCCATGTCCATAACGTCCAGCCATTTTTATATTTATTTTATGTACAAAAATGTCCCAGAATGATGAAAATCTTAAATCTATAAACTATTATTATGGTAAACAGGCTAATACATTTATTAGCATTAAAGTAGACTTGCTAATTTATGAACTAGCATTATAAGAAACAAGATAACCCATAAACTAATATCATAGTAACCAGGATACCCCATGAACTAGCATTATAGTAAACAGTCTAACACTTAAACTAGCATTACAGTAAACTGGCTAATTCATAATCTAGCATTATAGGAAACAAGATAACCTATAAACACACATGATAGTAACTAGCATAACTCATGAACTAGCATTATAGTAAGAAGAATGACACATATTTTCGTAAAATATCGTAAAATAACTACCATATAAACTAGCGTTATAGTACACAGACTAACACATAAACTAGCATTATAGCAAGAAAAGTAACCCTAAACTAGCATTATAGTAAACATGATAACCCATAACCTGGCATTTTATTAAACAGGCTATCAGATGAACTAGCGTTAGATGGAGTAACTAAATTAGCAAGCTGGATAAATATAATTGAAGGTGATATGCTAATCATACTGAACTCATATGCTAACACAACCTTGTTTTATTTTTTTTTATTGTTTTTACAATTTAGGTTGTGAGTGAACGTTTTATACTAACTCCTACATAATCCTGTGGAAAATGTTGCATGTAGAATTTGGTTCGGTCCGTTCAGTAGGCGACTGAGCGAAGGAATGCCTGTATTCCCTCAAGCTGTGGTCGGGCTTTCTTAAGCGGCACAAAAATCCAGCACGTCAGCTCATATCTCAGGGCGAGGGAGGTGCTGCAGAGCTTTATCCTGAACCGTAAAATCAGCTAAACCGTCACATGATTCCTTGAATAAACGGGAGCTGATTTTTTATCCAGCTGGAATAAAATCTGGAAACGCAAAGCGAAGCCGAACGCCGTCGCTTTGTAACAGCTGATCTCTACACGCCGACTAATCCCCAGGTTTAAACCACTTGTGGCTGGCTGTAATGTGCTCGAATCTATTTTGGCTCCGGTGTGAGCGATTCACTTTCTTTTGATGCTCAACGTCTCACCCTGATCCTCCTCTTTTTTTACTTTTCCTGCTTATGATTGAACCCTCGGCTTTAACGGAGGAAAATTAATCCCTGTGTAGAGATATTAATATCACATATCATGTTTGAGAGCATGCTCGAGTTCTTCTTCTTCTTCTTCTTCTTCTTGTACCTTTTGAGTTTATTTCTGAACCGTGCCAATATTTCCGAAGTTGACTATTTCGCTTTCCGCTTGATTCGTATTTTTGTTACTCGACTCTTTACTACTTAGACGACCTAACAACCTGAAGGTCTTGACAGGTGGATTCCCTCTAAGTGTGTCGTCATGGTTACCGAACCCCTCCGTTACACCGTATATGTTAACAGTACTCAGGATGTACACGTGGACACGGACGGACGGACGATAAATTTGACTCGATGCTAATTACAGCTTTTGGGAACAAATGTGTTCATTATACACAGTCACACACTCGCTCATCCTGCCAGTGAACCATAGAACATCTGTGTTCAGGGTTTTTTATAGCATTCTGTCCAACATGTGCTCAGGAAAAAAAAAAAAAACATAACAATCTGTTAGAGTGCTTCAGTGTAAACAAGAGCATGTTTTATTAATTTTATAGTCTAACATGACAAGAGCATGACTTCACTGGATGCACAGTGAATTAATTAGTAAGTAATGTAAGTAAATGTTATTCATTAAGCACTTTTAAATAAATAAGAGCATATTTAGGATATGCACGAAGGGTCCAAAAGTTATGTCAATATTTCCATGGGGAAAGTTCCTCGTATTCAGAGTCGGGTTATGCACCTGCTTGAGATGATTTTCTGAGCTTTCCGTTCAGATTATTAAAATCTCCTGCATTACAGTGGTGGAAAGAATCAAAGTTATTATATTTAGGGGTCCAAGCACCAAAGTCAACTCAGACTTAATGTCTTCTATCAGTGGAAAGTTTAGGAATGGAAAGCACTCTAGCTCCGAAAAAAACAAACGAACTACAAACTGCATTCCATATTGAGTCTGAGTGTATTTATAGCCAAAACAAAAAACATAAATCAAACTGTAAGACAGTTCGTCTTGTGTAACTGAGACACGCCTCTGTTCTAGACAAACTCCGCCCCATGTGCGTAGCTCTTGTGGATAAGCCCTGAATAGAGATGTGCACAGTTTCGGTATTAAATTCTCTCTGTGCGCTGATAAATTTATTAGCTACGTATATCCTGCACCTTTCCTGTAGTTTGGAGGTTAAATATCAGGAAGAGTGCATCGATCTTGTCGAAATCCCAATTTCCTAAACTGGAATTTATATTAATTTTCTTATTGTTGAATTTACATCACTTTTCACTTACGATCATTCTCACGCCTGTATAAATACTGTATATAAAGGGGACAAAAGAGTGAATTGATAACGAACTGGGCCACATTTCCCAAAAGAATGAAGTGTAAAGTTAGGCTAATCTAGATGGTGTTCAGTGGTGATATTTGTACATTTTGCATATTAACTCCGCAGTTCAACACCATCAAAATTAGTAAAAAAAAAAAAAAGCAGTATTTTCCTGCAATAAAAAAAAAGACAGATGAGAGAATCAACATGTGAATCTGGAATGACTGACAGCTGTGTTACTGATATTAGCTGAAAGGTTTTACGGTAACCACAAGACATTGGTCTGTTTTACTTAAGATGTAACCATTTGAAAAGTTTACATGCACACTTTCTTATTAATTACTGTACATCTTTTTGTATGTAACAAAAATAACGTGTCATGTAAACACACGAGTGTCATGTAGTGTCATGTAAACACACGAGTGCGCATTGCGCATGGTGGTTACTGGGAAACCCAGTTTCTACTTTAGACAAGTGATCACACACTTAAGAAAGGAGTTTATCAAAAAATCTCATTTTTTATGTTAAAGCAGGAAAAACTATTAGAAATCTCCAGAAACATACAGTGAATAAACCGTATTTTATCCACATCAGGCCTGACATGAGCTCCCCCCCCCCGCCCGCCCCCTCCAATTTATTGTCATAATATAATCTAACACCATCACTTAAAACAATGTTTTCTTTCAAACCTAAATATACGCTCTCAAGCATAGTATTTATGGCATTCAGAAAGTGGGAAGAAACTTCTAGAAACAACTCTAGGCTGTGGCATGGACAAGCCGAGACTCGCTGCTCCTCACATATCTGTTTGAGGGAAGGGGTTCATCATCCTCATCTCTTAAACTAGCTTATTTTTAAGAAAAAAGAGGCTCTTTAGAGTCGAGGGCATCAGAAAGTGCTATTTATTCGGCAGGGAAACTCCCCCTGCTTTTGAAAAGGCTCTGGAACGTTATGATTAGACGGAGCAGAGAGATGAGGTATGTGTAGATTTTACAATCATCTCAGTACAACCATAACTATCAGTCTTCATAAGACATTCCCACCTCCGCAAATGAGCAGGGGGTAGATGGATCAGGGTAATCTGGAGGGTTTTACAGCACTGTCACACCACAAGCACCACAGCACAGGAGAGGGGAAAATAAAATAATTCTTAAAAGTAAAATGATGCTAATAGATGAATATAAAAATGATTTTAAAAATAGATGAAAATAAAGTGAATAATGTGTAATTTCAGTTGTAGGAATTTTTAATTTTTTAAATTTTTTATTTTATTTTTATTTTTTTACCAATAAAGGTACTAAATGGTACTTTTCCTTGTCACTGGGGTGGTGCTACAAGGAAAAGCAGGATCAAAAACAGGAAACAGGAAACAAGGCACAGAACTTAATGAGATGAATAAGAGAGAAATTACAGGGTATTAACAACTGAACTAATCAATGAGCTAACACGGAACAGGTGAACACAATCAGGTAACAACACCAAAACCAATGACGGGACAGAAACGAAAACAAAGGCACATGGCCATAAGTCAAAATAAATGAGAGCAAAGACAAATGAAACACATCACACGCTTAGAGGTAGAAATCATGAAAAATCTTTATCTGTAATGTTTTTCTTCTATCTATCTATCTATTTATCTGTCTGTCTACCTATCTATCTGTCTGTCTGTCTGTCTGTCTGTCTATCTGTGTATTTATTTATTTCTCTCTCTCTCTCTCTCTCTCTCTCTCTCTCTCATCTGTTTTGTAATTTTGGCTGTCTATCTATCTATGAGAAATGAAACATGCCTCACCTTTGAGAGGTGGAAATCATCACAATCCCTATACAATCTTTTTTCTGTAATTTAAAAAAAACCTAAACTCTCCTCATTTCTTTAGACACAGTAACACACATGACATTAAATAAAAACCTCTGTGTAAAAATGTAAGCAATAATGACTGGGTGCTTAAGATCTTTACACACTCTGCTGTACTGAGAATAACTAGAGCATCACCTGAATGCTGTATACTCAGCGGTGGTCATTTCCCATTGGTGGACAAGGTGGAGGGGTGCCAATTCCTTATGCAGCACAAGAGATGGGCTACATTTAGCAATAGTGCATCTACAAAATGACCTGTATGGTGATGGCCAACACGAGTATAATAATCCTTATATTAATAACACACTGTCTATAGCACACCTATATATCATTTCCCCTGTATTTTATTTAACGTCTTTAAAATAAAAGCCCAAGGTGAAGTAAAAAGACACACACACACACACACAGGCATGGATGAATGTGTACAGGAATAGCTCATCTCCCTCACACTGGCACACCGTGCTGCTTTCGCCGCTGGATAATAGACGGTTGCTTTCATGAGGAACCTCATATTTAGGCTGGATGTGTAGATGGCACTTAGTGGTGAGGAGAAACTTTTGATCAGCGCCATACAGCGAAGAAAAAATGAAAATGAGCTGAAGAATACAGTCACGTCCCAAACGTCTGAGAGAACGAACAGGAACTGGCTTTATTTTATTTCTTATTAAACACTTCACACATTAGGCACCGTTTATCAATCTTTTAGTAAAATTGTGTGTAAATGTTTGTGTAAGCCAAATCGAGCAAAAAGTTTCAGAAACACTGATTTCCCTCGTACTTGTGTGCGTATGTTGATCACATGTAAAGTACAGAGCATTTAGTGATGCGCACAAAACTCCATAAAAGGTAAAGTGCGCAGGGAGCACGAAATGAATGATCAGGGTAAAGGCTGAGAAACAGACGTGGAAGTTATTTTGACTCACTTCTATGCCAATAAAAATATTTAATAATAATAAGCGAGCGCTAAATCCTCCGATGTCATGCAAAGCAGAGTGGAGGCAGATGCAAGTGCCGTTAAAGGCTTTTATTAAAAGGCAGGCTGACAAAATCCAAAATGTGAAGGCGATATCAAAATCCAAAAACAGGCGTGGGTCAGGCGATCAGCAAACAGAGTGAACAAGGCAAAGGGAAAAACCGAAAACTGAGAAACAAAGCAGATTCAAAAAACCAGGACAACAAACACAGGCTTGGTAAGGCTCAGGCCGCAAAACACTGAAGCTCATTACTTCGCACCGTAATTCAATTCAGTTCAATTCAGTTTAATCTGTATAGCGCTTTTAACAATGGACAGTGTCCCAAAGCAGCTTTACAGAAATATATAAATTCAGGATATAGATTTTAAATGTATGAATTTATCCCTAATGAGCGAGCCAGAGGCGACGGTGGCGAGGAAAAACTCCCTGAGAAAACTCCGTAACAATGAAACACGGGGGTAAAAATACTCAAACTAATCAAAGAGGGAAACAGAAACAGCTGTGGACAATGATGACACATGAGGGAAACAACCAATCACAAAACAGGGGTGGAGAAAGGACAGAAACCAAAACAAAACACGCATGGCAAAATAAACAAAGTCACGTCAAACTGGAAGCGTGCTGTCGAGCTACAGGCAGCTTAAGCTTTATACCTGACGTCCACCAGCTGAGGTGTTTGCTCTGCTCAGACAGAACTGTAGGAGGATACGAGAAATGTTTTTCTAAATTTATAGGATTTTCATGAATACCAAATGTAAACGCTCTTACAAACAATTTAAATCTCTTCATATTCAGCTTCAAAAAGAGACTCAGTTGTCTCAGAACACACAGAGCATCACAGCTTGCTGCGTATGGGGCTAAGTAGCTGCAGACCGCTCAGAGTGCCCATGCTGACCCCTGTACACCACCGAAAGCACCTACAATGAGCATCAGAACTGGACCATGGAGCAGTGGAAGAAGGTGTTCTGGTCTGATGAATCAGGTTTTCTTTTACATCATATGGATGGTCAGGTGTGTGTGTGTGTGCGTCACTTACCTGGAGAAGAGATGGTACCAGGATGCACTATGAGAAGAAGGCGAGGCGAGCAGAGGCAGTGTGATGCTCTAGGCAATGTTCTGCTGGGAAACCTTGGGTCCTGGCATTCATGTGGATGTTACTTTGACACGTACCACCTACCTAAACATTGTTGCAGACCAAGTACACCCCTTCATAGCAATGAATGGTATTCCCTAATGGCAGTGGCCTCTTTCAGCCCTGCCATCTATAAACATCTACAGAATTTCTTCAGATCAACAATGTTTTTTAACATTTTGTGGAGTGTCTGGTGTACAAGTCCCTGTGAATGAGCTGTTACTATAGAAACGATAATGTATATATTTTAGAATGAGCGCTTTAATACAGTATAAACCTGTGATTTGCAGGTGCACTACTGTCAGAGCTGCTGTTATAGAAAATGAATCGATCCAGAATTCGACACCATATTAATGTATGTATAAGAAATCTGTTGTGATATTTGGAGAATTTGCATCTTTTTGGTGGAGGAAAAAGTTTAAAAATGGATCAGAGTATCACAATGCTAGCTAACGACACCAGCACTCTGAGAAGAGCCACAGCAGCTAGACTGTGTATAATTACAGAAATGTTGCAGTGTGCAATCTGAGAGCTGGCGTCGGTGCGTTTTAAACCCTGGTGGCTGCAGAACCCGACTATCAGTGTGTGAGATTCGGTTTTATTTTAGTATCTGGTGGAGGAGAGATGTATCATTAGCCTGTAGGCGTCTGCACCCTTCCATCATGCTCCATGAGCCCGGGCGGTGCGGCGCATCCCAACAACCTTCAACATTTCTTTCCCCTCCATCTGCACTGTCATCATCTAAATTGATGGCTCGTTTTACTCTCAAATATGAGTTGCTTCCCAGACGCCGAACAGAAGATTTACAGTATTACGACTCGGGGTGAAGATCCTCTCTCATTTTAAAGATCCTGAGCTGAACAGGACTTTCATTTCCAACCTGTCAGCTGTGAGGTGATTCATTTCCACATGTAATCTTTCTGCTTGAGCTTTTCACTGCATTCCTGCAGAACAACCTCACTCACTCGGAGAGAAGGAGACGGATCAGGACATGCACTCCGCCCGTCCCGTGTTCAGTCTATCCACTGCTTCGTCTTAAATACTCTTAAGTCTCTTTACGTCCTGTTCGGGTCAGAATTTTATCACTTTGGCTTAAAAACCTGAATGAACCTGAATCATCTGATGATGTTCAGAGCCATTTTAGACTTGTTTTATATGATATGGTCTATTGAACCTCCTTTACACACACCTTTCACACGTGATTGTATGAGTAATACGTCATACTGTACGCAAAGCACGTAGGGAAAAAAAATCACGTGAAAATAAAAAAAAAAAGTTGTATGTGAACAAATATGTGATTATATGAATAATATGCAGTCACGTGTGGAAGGTACTGTACCTTTGAACATGTCGTGCGTGTGACATCATGTGAACAATACGTGATCACACGTGAAAACGACTTATCTGTTTATATCATGCGAAAAAAACGTTTTTAAAACATCAGTGTAAACATACAATAAAATAAATACACAGTATATTCTTTAAATCACATCTGAAAATGAATTAATCTTTTTTTTTTTTTAAATCACGTGAAAATGAATAAGTACGGTATATATTTTTTTAAATCCAGTGTAAAAAATATTCTTAAAAAATCACGTGAATATAGATTAAGCATTTGAAAAGAAAATCGTGTGATGATGAATAATTTTTTTTAATTGTGTGAAATTAAATGAATCATTTGTGAAAAAATAAAATTATTGAATTGTGTAAAAAAAATAATAAAATCACACCTGAAAATAAATGAAAAGAAATTAAATAGGATACAAAAACATGTGAACTGTACTAAAAGTACTAAAAAGATTTTAAAATAAAATAAATGAATAATCTAAAAAAATAAATAAATAAATAATCATATGTGAAAATAAAAGAATCATATGCAAATGAAATACAATTACAAGCACTAATCCATTTTTAAATTTCAAATCATGTGACCTTAATGTAAGGGTTAGTCTCAACTAATTAAACCATAATAAACCATACAACTAAAACCATAACCTTAATAAATAAACAAATAAATGAATAAATAAACAGTAAATAAAACCACAGCATAACGTATAAGAATCATTCGGTCCTGCCGTACACACGTCTGTTTTAGACTTTATTTTTAAAAAGCCTGATGTTTGTAAAAGTGAGATGAGCGCACTCCCACTTCACCAGCTGTGGAAACTAAATGACGGTGTCATGTTGTGTGTGCGGGACTGAAGTGTTTAAAATGTTCTAACCTTTTACACAATAGATTTAAATCAGGATTCGACCAAACATTCACACATCAACCACATCGTGACTTCATAACTTTACAGTCCCAGGGTGTATCTTCGTCAAATACCACGACACAATTGAACTACATTTTACTGAAAAGCCTGACAAGAACAACTAACTAACTAACTAACTAATAATAATAATAATAATAATAATAATAATAATAATAATAATAATAATAATAATTCCTGGATAATTATTTGGACTAGCAAGTACAACCATACTGTATATAGTTTTATACATATATTTTACTGAAAAATAAGCTATAATTTATCAATTATGTAAGAAATAACACACTGTGTGTTGTGCTGTTATAGGAAAATAATCAATGACAGGGTGGTGTGATGAAGTGGAGTCAGTGTTACCACCCTGAAGTTTATTATTTTCATGTAACAGCACGTCCCTGAGGTGTTTTATTCCTCTTATACCACTGCAATTTTTGATTGATACTGTATGTACTGTATGTTGTGTATAGTCACATTTATACACGTCGAGTACAGAATCCTTGTCGTGTTTCTGAGAAACCGTAAAGAAGTATAAACTCCTCTGTCCTGGAAAAAACTGTCACAAAAACACAAAAACAGCTCTGACTGTTACAAAGCACTGACACTGGAGACTCCTTCCATAAATGTTACATGAACGCATTTTACATAATTATGAAGGAATCTATAGATTCTGTCTTGTGCTATTAATATTAACCCCGTGCTGTTTGTAATTTCTTAATTTTACATCCTGGGATGTTATGGAGACTTTATACACTTACTTAATTTAGTAATAGAGATGATAATAATGTACCAACCCCATTTCCAGAAAAGTTGGGATTTTTTATAAAATGCAATCAAAACAAAAATCTGTGATTTGTCAAGTCTCTTGAAACTTTAATTAATGGACAAAAGTTCAAAGAAAAGATATTCAGTGTTTTCACTGACCAACTTAATTGTATTTTGAAAATATAAACAAATTTAGAATTTGATGCCTTCAACACACAAAAAAAGTTGGGACAGAGGCAAAATAAGACTGAAAAGTTTATAGAATGTTCAAGTAACACCATTTTGGAGGAGCAGGTTAATTGGTAACAGGGGAGGGGATCAGGATTAGGCATAAAAGGAGCATCCACCAAAGGCTCAGTCTTTGCAAGCAAGGATGGGGCGTGGCTCACCACTTTGTGCCAAACTCGGTGAGAGAATTGTCAGTCAGGTCCAACGTTTATGGAAATGAGGTTAGTAGATCAGAATGTAAAGTGAGTTTAACCCAAATCTTGGGAGGAAAAAAAAAATCCCACAGCAGCTGTAACAGTGAGTAAATGACCTGAGGTGACCCCGATTATACCCGTTACTGCAGGCTTGTTTAACATAAATCACGGCTCATTTCGTTTCAGGATCGTGGGCCACAGGAAGTCGTCCTGGCAAGAGTTTCCTCGCACTTCCTGCTGGATGTGTTTCACTCCAGGCCACTTCTAAACACAGCAGGACAAATTCCATCCTGAAACAAAAAGATGCGTGTTGTGTAAATATACAGTACAGCGACCCACACTACATACATGTGGTTCAATAACACAGGATTTTTGCAGATCCCGTCCTTGTAACATTTCTAACATGTTTCATGTTCTTATTTTCTACCTTCTTATTCTGTAGTATTTCAGACTTATTCTGCATTTTAATTCCAAATAAATGTGTAAATTATTCTTCATAATGTGAGTGTAGTAAAGGAAAGATAATAAAAGCACCTTGGAATCATAAATCAAAAATCTTTTTGTGAAGAAATAGTACATAATTTTGGGTGTGTAGCAAAAGAGTACTCAAGTACTGGGACATATTAACACGTCATGTAACGGAAGAGAACCTTGTTGCCTAGCTACGCACACTGTCACCGTAAAAAAAAAAAAATATCCTCATTGCATTTCAGCGTTTCCTAATTTGTTAATCCTTATATACTTTATAGGATATGATTTAATTTATCATTCCCTTGATTTATTTTTCCACATTTCAATACATTAACAGCATTTGGCAAACGCCCGTATCCAGAGTGACTTACGTTTATCTTATTTTATACATCTGAGCAGGTGAGGGCCTTGCTCAGGGGCCCAACAGTGGCAGCGTTTGAACCCTTGACCTTCCGATCAGTAGCCCAACGTCTTAACCACTGAGCTACCACTGCCCACGTGCACTCGTACACTCATCTGCCACGTTTGCAGGTTGAATTCGGCGAAGCAAACCGTCACAAAACTCCTCCTCCCTCCCTCATGCAAGGAATTGTGGGTAATATTAGCTGAAAACGTGTCCACTGATCCACACTTCGAAAATCTACCGGAAATAGTCGACCATCCGGGTACCTTTGGGATTCTCATTTCAACATACTACCATTTGGGACACACTCATTCTAATCTCGGGTACTATTTAGGACGGAAAGTAGGCGAATTGGGACGCAGCAAGGGATTGCTATCCGGCTGAACTAACACTTCCTCACGGTGTAACTCTAGAAGATCCTTATGGCTTGGTGGCCTAAGAGTGACACTGGAGACTCCTTAAATACATGTTTAAAAAAACGTCTCCTTACTTTAAGAACACTTCACCATATCAACGATTACACAACCTATAGATTCCGTCCTGTGCTATTAATTAACATGATGTTTTTCATTTCTTAATTTTATATTCTGGGATGTTAACGAGACTTTATACACTTGGTTACTTTGATAGCGATCAGAATGTAATATAATGTGAATTTAACCGAATCTTGAAAACAATCCCACAATGCACCTTGTCTCACTCAGGTGTTGTGCAGGCTTTGAGGCCAGTTTGATTTTGTTTTGTGTGTGTATATATATATATATATAATTATTATTATTATTATTATTATTACAGCTTTTAATCAGTGATTTGATGAGTGCAACCTAAATGACATGTAACTGAATAACAGGTTTCCTGTTCCTATTCTTCAGTGTTCATTAATGTAGTATTAATTTGTTAATAAGCTCATCATACTCTTGCTGTGAGAAAATGTTCTTCCTGATATGGCACACTTGTTCATAAATGGTGAAATAAGAACAGTTCTTGTTTGTGCCCTCAGGAATTACAGCTCTATTGTAAAAATAAATAAATAAATAAAAACATTGTTTTGTCTGTACTGACTTTATTCACACTAGCTAGCTTTATAAACTCGTGGGATTTTATAGCTTTAGGAAACTGACGCTAATCACCTTGAGGTTTCGTGCTGATTAGGTCCAAAAACAGCAGCGCTGATGGAAATCTGTTTCCCGAATTCACAGAAGTAAAACGGCAAACGTCGTCTGTGGAGGTTTTTCAGACTGCACGATTAATAATGATTACATTTTTCATTAAAAATTAGCTAACTTGATTTATTTATTTTTTATTCGCACTTTTGTGTGTTAAATCATGACCTCGCCAAATTTTTCACACTTCATATGAAACGGTATCTCACATTATTTTCATTAGTGGGAGAAAAATCCCCTTGAATAAACAGAGGACACACACACACACACACACACACACACACACACACACACACACACACACACACACACACACACACACACACAGAGGAGCCTCTGTGAACAGGAATGCTTACTTTACACACCTTACACCTTCACTCTGAGGTTTTCTGTCGGAGCGAGTGGAGAGACGGGTGGGAGCCGCTCGATTATTATAAACCACTGAGGATACGTGAGGAGAATAGAGTTCTGGAAATGTTCTGGGAATGTGTCACTTTGAGTTGAGGACCTTCATCAGATCTTCAGGACCATCTGGTGAACGTTTAAATCCTGAGAATCAACAAAATCCTTTGTGTGTGTGTGTGTGTGTGTGTGTGCAGGTGGGTGTGGATGGAAAACAGGGAAGCTGTGGTCGGATGGGCGGCTCGGGATTCCTTCTGGACGTGGAATTCGCTTTTCCTTGTGATAATAAAGCGTATAAGCACAGAGAGGTACAGCGAACCGACACAGAAGTGTGAATTGTTTACATTAAACTGGGCTACAATTTTTTTTTAGAAGTCGTCTGCTTAAGAGATAAAATGTGCTATTTATTATGTATTTTGATGTGTTGAATTCAAATATGACAATTAAAACAGCTGGTTACTGTTTTAATATCCTGATATTTAGAATTTTCATTTTGAGTCTATGTATGTAGTCACCTGTCCTGTTTATGTAACACTTTAAAAAGCCAGTCATAGATTTATTCATAGATCCAGTCAAAGATGTATTTTATTCATTTCTGGTTTAAATTGAGATCCCTTCCCTTTATAACTCACTTATCCTCCGCCATTCCCAAGTCAAAGGTCGTACACACTGAACCCAATACTGATGCCAATGACATCATTTTCATTCTCATTGACCCAGAGTAAGTAAAGTTTGACTATGTTTATTTCAGAAGCATTTTGGCTGTGTTATAAATAAATCTGAAGTCAATCTGGATTAAACACTGAGTTATGAGTGCAAAGCACAGGTGTATATTAATGCGCTCGTTCTAATACGTTACCGTTTCTATAGTAACAGCTCATTCAGCGGATGAGGTGAAGTTTTCTGATTGGTGAAGTAAGGAGGCATTTATGGAAGGAGACTCCAGTATCAGGGGTTAAGGACAGAGGAGTTTACGCTTTGTGGTGTCTCGGTAATAAAAAAAACGACAAGCTTTCATTTTTGTCTTATTAACTTGAAGAGAGAAAAAAGAGAAAAGAGCAAAAAGAAAGGCTGATGAGGGAACGCTCATTTATAGCTGCTATAACGTAACTGAGAAAGTGAGGAACTAACATCAAATGTAACAATAAACGGATAGAAAGTATGACGTGTCGTTCTTTAATTGGGAAAAAAAATTGAAATTGTTAGCAAATTGCTGTGGTGTAAGAGGAATAAAAGACATTGGGATGTACAGTTACGGGAAAATAATCAACTTTGGGGTGGAAACAGTGACTGTGCTTCATCACACCACCCTGTCGCTGATTATTTTCCTAAATCAGCATGACACACAGTGTTTTATTGCTTACATAGGAGTATCTGTACAGTGGAACTAAATAGGGATGATGCAGGTATGTGATTTAGTATCATATAGATTATAGTTGTGTGTGTGTGTGTGTGTGTGTGTGTGTGTGTGTGTATGTATGTGTGTGTGTGTGTGGTTTATTTAGATTATAAACACAAGATCAAAACCTCCACGCAGAATAATTACTCAATAAAATCCTCAAAATCCTAAAACTTCCCTGTTGAATATAAAAACAAAGGGAAATCTCACTTTCTGTTTTCTCTTGAGGTCATGGTGTAGGTTGATAAGTAATGGCCTCCACGCTGGGAGGAATAATGTGTCTTTCTGTTTGTGTTTGTGCTTTTCTAGCTCCTCGAGGAGGTTAAACAGAGCTCAGGAGGTAAGACAAATACAGCCTGCTCCACATGGGGAAGGACGGGTGGTCTCTCCTCGAGTTTTTAAAAAAATTTTATTTACATAAACCCCGCGCAGACAGACGGATTTTATTTAGGAAAAAACATCACTGCGTAAATGAAGCTCGACTGAAGCGTCTTCATCATCCTCGTGGGAGAAGTGAGGGATGCAGGAAACGTCTGACCGGTCTTTATCCTGGGTTAGTAACGGATGTCGCGTTGACTCAGGAGTTTATAGAAATACTGGTGTCATGGTAACAATTTTAACGCTTAACAACCAGGGAGTGTTTGTGAACGACATTAATGAAGCCGATGTTTCAAGATAAAGATAAAAAGAGTTCGAACTCCAACAACGCCACAGCCATCCAGAGCAAAATTGTCCGGGCTCTTCAGGGGGGAGGGGCATACTGTCTTTCCCCTGTCAATCACAGCGACACTAACCAATCACAGGCATCTACGAGCACATGTATGCGGAAGAGGGTAGATAGCGATTTTCTCCGAGTGTGTAACGCCGCAGCACGAGCATCAGAGCGAAAAGATGCGATTGGCCGGATTCACGTGCCTCATAGGAAGCACGTGTTAGCCTTGATACGGGGAAGAGTTAGCTTCTTCTCTTACACTACATAAAACGCTAATGTCGCCTCATGAGTTCTGTTATAAACCTTTTATAAATCATCCAGCATGGAATGATTCATGGAAACCTTGAATTTGTCGTTATAAAGAAAAAAAAATGGCCATACGTATAACATTCATCACTTGTCATAATACATAATTCATGAGGTATTATTCCTAAATTTGTCTTTATTGTTTAACCTTATCACAAAAATACTCAAAAATACACAAAAATATATCTTTGTTAAATATAGGTGTGCAACAATTACTGGCACCCTTTTAGTCGATACTCTGTGCTCCCTCCCTTTGCCAAGATAACAGCTCTGAGTCTTCTCCTATAATGCCTGATGAGGTTGGAGAATACATGGCAAGGGATCTGAGACCATTCCTCCATACAGAATCTCTCCAGATCCTTCAAATTTCGAGGTCCACATTGGTGAACTCTCCTCTTCAGTTCACCCCACAGGTTTTCTATGGGTTTCAAGTCAGGGGGACTGGGATAGCCATGGCAGGACCTTGAGTTTGTGGTCAGTAAACAATTTTTGTGTTGATTTTGATGTATGTTTTGGATCATTGTCCTGCTGGAAGATCCAACCACGGCCCATTTGAAGCTTTCTGGCAGAGGCAGTCAGGTTTTCATTTAATGTCTGTTGATATTTGATAGAGTCCATGATGCCATGTATCCTAACAAAATGTCCAGGTCCTCTGGCAGAAAAACAGCCCCAATACATTAAAGAACCACCACCATATTTAACCGTGAGCATGAGATACTTTTCCATATGGCTACCTCTCTGTGTGCACCAAAACCTCCTCTGGTGTTTATTGCCAAAAAGCTCTATTTTGGTTTCATCTGACCATAGAACCCGATCCCATTTGAAGTTCCAGTAGTGTCTGGCAAACTGAAGATGCTTGAGTTTGTTTTTGGATGAGAGTAGAGGCTTTTTTCTTGAAACCCTTCCAAACAACTTGTGGTGATGTAGGTGACTTCGGATTGTAGTTTTGGAGACTTTCTGACCCCAAGACGCAACTAACTTCTGCAATTCTCCAGCTGTGATCCTTGGAGATTTTTTGGCCACTCGAACCATCCTCTTCACAGTGCGTTGAGACGATATAGACACGCGTCCAATTCCAGGTTGATTCATAACATTTCCAGTTGACTGGAACTTCTTAATTATTGCCCTGATGGTGGAAATGGGCATTTTCAATGCTTGTGCTATTTTCTTATAGCCACTTCCCATTTTGTGAAGCTCAACAACCTTTTGCCGAACATCACAGCTATATTCCTTGGTCTTACCCATTGTTATGAATGACTAAGGGAATTTGGCCTGTGTGTTACCTCATATTTATACCTCTGTGAAACAGCAAGTCATGTTTGAACAATTAATTTCCTGTTCCTAGTCACCCAGGTGTACTAAAAAAATTAAAATATCAATGGGAATATACTTCAAATATATTTTTCTCATATGAATTAATAGTGGTGCTAATAATTGTTGCACACCTATATTTATCAAAGATTTTTTTTTTATAAACCTGTGTTGTGTTTGCAGTTGTTTGATATCCATGAGAGCAGAATATTTTTGTACATTTTTTTGAACAAAAGATCAAAAGGTTAAACAATAAAGACAAATTTTCACAGCCTTCTTTGCTCATATTTACCAAGGGGGCCAATATTAGTGGAGGGCACTGTATATGCATGTGTTTAACACTGTTACAGAATTATATTTGTATAAAAATTGCAAAAAAATATTTTTAAATGATTAAAATTAAGGTTCGTTAAATGCTTGTGGATGTGTTCTTTAAAAAATAAAAACAGTCTATCCATAAAATCCCAGACTACATCACACCTCTATTGTCACCTACTTCATATATAAAGGGTTCAAATAACGCTTATGAATGTGTTATAAGGGCTTATAAACTAATGAAGGGTTGAAGATGTGTTTTAGAGGCGACGTTTCAGACCTGATGTCTGGTTGCAGTTTGGATTTGCTGAGACACACACACACACACACACACACACACACACACACACACACACACACACACCTGATGACCTCAGCTCTCACTGCCTCGTCACCATCACTGACACAGAGAAGCTGTGAAAGCATAGCCGGGCCACCCACAATCCCACAGTTCCACAATCCCAGAATCCTACTGGGTGTTGATCTCTGGATAGAGAGAGAGAGAGAGAGAGAGAGAGAGAGAGAGAGAGAGAGAGAGAGAGAGAGAGAGAGAGAGAGGAGTGTTTCCTCATACTTCCCACCGTCTCCAGCAGCCATATGGCATCGTTCGACTCGACGTTGTCGCCTGACTCATCGCTTCTCCAGCCTCACAGACAACTGGTCACTGAATCGGTCATGGGAATACATACACACACACACACACACACACACACACACACACACACACACACACACACACACACACACACACACACACACACACACACACACAGAGAACCTGCCTCAAACAGTGAGAGGAGTGTGTGAGAGCCAGATTTCACCTTCGTAACTAACACATATCCATCACCAGCATACACACATACAGATGTTTGCTGCTGGATAAAGCAGTAAGGAAGAAATGACACACAAGAAGGTTGTGCTGTTTTGGGAAAATAATCCACACCAGCAATGAAACAGAGTCACTGTGACCATCCTGTAGTTGATTGTTTTCCAATAACCGCACATCCTGAACTGTTTTATTCCTCTTACACCACATGGCCGATTAAAAAATGAACAATACGTCATACTTTTTTTTATCCATTTATAGATACATTTTATGTATCAACTTAGTTCCTGTTCTCACTTACGTTGTAGCAGCTATAAACAGTCGTTCCCTCACCAGCCTCTCTTAATTCTCTCTCTTTAATAAGTTAATAAGACAAAAAAAAGAGTAGTTTTTCATGTTTCATCTGTCCTGAAGTTAGAGCTGCACCTCTGACACTGGAGACTCATTCCATACAAGTTTAAATAAACATTTCCTTACATATCAACGATTACACACATGCTTTAAATCCGCTTATGTGGCGCGTCCGCCGCACACGTCCCTGTGAACGAGCCGTTGCTATAGAAACAATGTAGGTATCACAACGAGCGCATTAACATAAACCTGATGAACGCTCTTCGTGTTTCTAACGTTTCTGCATCGTGGATTTGAACACAGCTTCGTTCTAATTCTCCACTAATCAATCACGAGCACGGGTTTCAGCTCTAACACGCAACAAAGCGTTTCAAATCACGTAAGATGATCTAATACGTTAAAGCGTGTACGCTGTAGTAATGTAGAACAGGTTTTTCACTGGGCTCCTACATGAGAGATGGATTCAGATCAGTTCAAACGCTAAGCATTACCTCACTAATTTTATCCAACAGTCTGTTTTTCATTCGGATGCACGGCTCATTTTAGCGCTGGCCTACAGGCTCCGCCCCTTCTGTTGTGGTTATATATATCTGATTTATTTTTATAGTACACGCTTGTTCACGTTTCTCGATGTGAACACACTAAACACTCGTTTTATTCTACTGAAAGGTCTTGAGCTGCTGATTAGTGTCTGAGAGCAAAAAAAAAAAAAAAGATAACACACACACACACACACACACATACATACACACACACACACACACACACAGAGATCTACTTATATAATTTAGGATAAAGATGAAGCCCAGATGGTTTCAGGTTTAAATAAAAGTACCATACAGGAAAAAAATGAACCCATTGTCTATAACAAAAATGCTCCTTTTTATATAACAGCTGCCACAGATTGTGCTTGTGTGTGTGTGTGTGTGTGTGTGTGTGTGTGTGTGTGTGTGTGTGTGTGTGTTGTTTTTTGCTCTTTCTTAACTGCCATATGTATATTTACTTAAATAAAGTTAGCAACACGCACTCCGATAGCCCTTGTGCTACGCTACATGCACATTATAATCCCACGCCAGTTTCCAGGAAACGGAACCAACATGGTAGACCACAGTCCAAATAAAAGGCTCGCAGTGTCCAAACGGATCGGACGACGGGACTGAGACAGTCCTCTTCTGTCTAAATACATTCTGCAATGTATGACGCTCTCATCTCTCTCTCTCTCTCTCTCTCTCTCTCTCTCTCTCTCTCTCTCTGCTATCGTTCTCAACAAGCCCTCTGGTGTGAGGCCAGCTCTTCGGGTGGTGTGTGTTCCTGAACTCGAGGCACAGAATGAGGCCTTTATACGGTGCCGAGGTGTGTGTGTGTGTGTGTGTGCGTGTGTGTGTGTGTGTGTGTGTGCACGTAGGATTGACTGGCTGTATAGCGTATGCCTATAAAAAAAGAGAGAGAGCGAGAGACAGACAGACAGACAAAGAAGGAGAGAGACAGATAGAGAAACAGATAGAGACAGATAGACAGAGAGAGAGACAGACAGACAAACATAGATATTTAAAATCTGCTGGATGGACGTGAAACTAAGATTGCTACACAGACACATGGATGAGACGTGATCTCAGTAAAGTAGTGGAATATTTGCTGATTAAATGCTGTAGATATCAGTGATTTCAGGGGCAGGGTTACTACAGCCCTCCATTTAACCACCGCCTGTTAGCACACCAACACCAACAGAGACCACTGTTACATCCTGTTACATCTCTTACATCCTGTTACATCTCTTACATCCTGTTACATCTCTTACATCCTGTTACATCCTGTTACATCTCTTACATCCTGTTACATCCTGTTACATCCTGTTACATCTCTTACATCCGGTTACATCCTGTTATATCTCTTACATCCTGTTACATCCTGTTACATCTCTTACATCCGGTTACATCCTGTTATATCTCTTACATCCTGTTATATCCTGTTACATCCTGTTACATCTCTTACATCCTGTTACATCCTGTTACATCTCTTACATCCTGCTACATCTCTTACATCCTGTTACATCCTATTTCACCTCGTACATCCTCTTTCATCCATGTCATGTTACATCCTGTTTCCTCTGTTACATCCTGTCACATCTTGTTACATCCTGTTACATCCTGTTACATATCTTACATACTCTTACATCCTGTTACACCTCATACATCGTTACATCCTGTTTCATATCTTACATCCTCTTACATCCTCTTACATCCTGTTATATCCTGTTACATATCTTACATCCTCTTACATCCTGTTACATCTCTTATATCCTGTTACATCCTGTTACATCTCTTACATCCTGTTACATCCTGTTACATATCTTACATACTCTTACATCCTGTTACATACTCTTACATCCTGTTACATCCTGTTACATCCTCTTACATCCTGTTACATCCTGTTACACCTCGCACATTGTTACATCCTGTTTCATCTGTTACACTCAATTACACCTCTTACATCCTCTTACATCCTAATTCACCTCTTACATCCTGTTTCATCTATGACATCCTGTTTCATCTGTTACGTCATGTTACATCCTGTTTCAGCTGTTGCATCATGTTTCCTCTGTTACATCCTGTTACATCTCTTACATCCTGTTACATCATGTTACACCCTGTTTCATATGTTAAATCATGTTACATCCTGTTTAATATGTTACATCCTGTTACATCCCATTAAAAACCAGCAAATGTGTCCAGAATCCATCACAGGTCACCTGTTAAAGCACTGGTTTACATTAATGTATACATTATAGACATTTTTAACATTTATCATTTATTATCAGTTATAAAAGTGCATATAACATGAACATTACATGAATATTAGACAGCTCAGCTTTTAGATTTGACTTGAGTAAAGATGGCAGACTATTCTCCAGAAATTTGGTGAAGACTAAGCACATGCTCTTATTTGAATAAAAACTTTATTTCTTTTGTTATTCCCAAACAATCACCTTTAATATTGTTAACATTAGAAGAGTAAAGACATGAGACTGTACACTATATACATCTATTATACCGGTTTCATGGTTGCTATTTTAATGCTGATGCTAAACCTCTCTCCATGAATGTGCATAACATTGGATCGGATAATGCGTAACCTGGATATAAACAGAGATTTTTCAGAGAGTCCAGATAAACATTGTATTTATAATCTGCAAACAGAATGTTGAAAATGTTTTAATACGAGTGTGTGAAACTTCAGCCATGCAGTTTGCACAACTAAATCAGTGGCTATAGTATTCCCAGTCATGTCTCATAATAATTTTGGATAAACGGGATCACTGTGGACATTTTATTTTGGCCGAACTGTGACTGCAATGGCAGCTCGGCTCGTGTTAGACTTCACGGTCATGTGTGACTCCGCACGGTAAATAACTTCTCTAACACCTGGCCTGCATCTGCTCACTGTAGCCTGTGTTCGGCAGCGGCGGCACGGTCACATGACATTTACCTCCGGCAGGTCAAAGGTCACCGCTAAACAGACCTCAAAGCCACCGGCATCCTGTAGATTTAAGACAAGACATGTGTTACACACGTCATACACTATAAAGAATAATCATAATGAAAATAATAAGAAGCAGCAGTTCCTGTTATTAGAGTTTGATGTCCTGGCTGAAGGTTTGCATAATGATGATAGAAGCAGATAAGAATTTAGCCAAGGACGTGTCTCGAACAGTTCTTACACGTGTTCTTGGCAGCGTGGAGGTTTAACTTTCCGGGAGTTATTTATGAGGTGATAATAACGGTAACAGACTGCGCAGTCCTACGTTTCATGGTGATCCAACGCCATGCAGAAAACATGACTTAATGAATAGCTTTACACACACACACACACACACACACACACACACACACACACACACAGAGGGGGGGAAATCACAGAAAAATATGTACACAATTTCCCATGTACAGATTTAACTTCAAATTATTCAGGAATATTATTTGAGATGTCCACATTATGTATATACAGTTATAAATGCTAACACCTTCTATGAAGGCTAATTCATAATGGAACTCGAATAACTTCCTATCGTGTTCTAAAGCATTCGTAAGACGTTGTTATAAATCAAAATGAAAATGCATCACACATTATAGCTATAGTTATTACGCATTATGGAGTCCGTACAGGATTTCGCGGCGTTTTTTTCGTGATCGTTGCGGCCAAAAATGCTCGATTTTGCTACGGCTTTTTTCTAAATCTGCGACGCAGCTTGAATTTTGAATTGGCGAAGTTGCAATCGCACGGAATTGTTCTTTCACGGTGATGTTTGTTGGTAAATGAGATCTCTTAGCCGCGCTCGTGTTCGACGCACGGGAATCAAAGAGGGCTTCGATGAAAGCGTGTTGCGATGACGTCACATGACGCGTCTCGGCTCAAATCTGCGGAAAATGTGCAGTAATTCTGAAAAATTGCAATCTCCTCCCAATATTGCGGGGTTTTGTCTGATTTCGCGTTAATTTCTGCGATCGCAAAATCCCTAAATCATGGAGGGACTGATCATGACTTGTCAGCTTGATGCATTACACAACTTTAGGAAACTTAGTGCACTAGATTTAAATCTATATAGGTTTAACTGCAGTGTGGTTTCACATTGCGAGAAATAAAACGATGGAGATGGCATTAATTAAAAAAAAAACAAAAAACGTGTCACTTGTGTAAAACTTGCTTGTCTTTTTTGTTGGTTTTATTTATTTATTTTAATCCGAGTCGATGATGATCTGTCCAAATTCCAGGTTCTTTTTAAATCTCAGAAATCAGCTGCATCACGCAACACTTCTAAACTGCACAAAGAATATACTTCTACTATAACAAAATTATACAAGGTGTCCCAGAAGGTGTCTCCGTACACAGGGGACTATGTACACCAGCACCACGTCGGTCGTGTCTTCGCCAGCGGATGTCCGTGGACGTCCACTTCTCCTCGGTTGGTCTGCAACACTTCCGGTGCATGTGCTCGCCATGTGTTAAAGTCCATCGCAACCTTGCGACAGCTTCCCGATCCAGCCATGAGAATGATTTCAGTACTTTTGTCAAAGGTGTTCTCAAAGGCTGAAAAAATATAGATAATATAAACTAAGTATGAAGACATTTTGATACCCCCCCCCCCGACCATACGGAGACTTTTGGGACACCCTGTACTTTGTCATTCTGACCAGCAAAGTTAAATAGTTTAGACCTGAATGTTTATGAATGTTTATGAACGTACTGGAGTTTTCTTTGTCTTTGTCAGATATTAGCAAAAGTTGGTCCAGAACTCAGCCATACCTGAGGGAGTTTGTTGAACCACAGTCAACTGAGCGTGTTCAACAGACACTATTGATCAGTTTACATCTGTAAAGAACTCTGAATCACCACTGTGTACAAATTGTGCTATATAAATGAACGTTCCTTGACGATTTGATCACACCCCACGTTTATCGGCGAGGTGTTGGGATTGTATCAGGGGTTGTGTTGTGTGATTTCAGTGTGTTAAGCTAGTTTTACACTGTGTGGTTACAACTCTCTTTTTAAGATAAATACGAGATCTCTATAAACTTTTGTACTCTATAACAGACTGCCTGATAGAGCGTGTTCTCCGTCTCAGATTACACGATGAAGACCCTCAAAGATGGACCTCGGGCTCGCATTAAACACACACATACTCACAAGATGCGCTCTAAGACCGTTGATCTCAACTCACAACCAAAGAATTGTTTCACAGAGTGCAATTTTTGTCCGCAACAAAATTAATACAGCATTACACCGGACTCTTTTTCATGTGATGAGTAGCCGTGTTCTTTTAATACAGCTTTGTTGATTTTTTTTCTCTCTTAAACACCAACCTACCCTGGGATAGCAGATGAAAATGAGCTGTTTAGCCAAATCTGATGTGTATTGAGCCTGTTAAAGAAAGAAAGAACAAAAAAATAAAATGTTTGCTTTGCTTTGGGGTTGTCTTTAATTTGGGTTTGAACTGTTTTTGTTTGTTTGGTGTTTTGTTTTGTGTGACTACATGCACACTTTGTCACATTTGAGGAAAGCCACAAATATCGGATAAGTGTACAAAGCACACTGGCGCACTAATCTGGGATGGGTGTTATTTCTGGATGAGTCGATTCACAGATTCACATAATTCGATTTGGGCTTATGGAGTTCTTTTTAAAAGAATCGATTCGGTTGAGTGACATGAATCAGATTCATTCATTTACTTCCTTTACTTGGTTTGAATCGATTTTTCAGAATTCCTTCAAAATAATCGATTCAGTGCAGGAGTTCGGGGTTCTTTTTAAAGAATCAGTTCACTAGAGTAACATGAGCCAACTTAGTTCGATTCAGGTTTTCAGAATTCATTTAACAGAGTCAATTCTATTCAGGGATTTAAAAAAAAAAAAAAAAATGAAATCAATTCAGCAGAGAGAAATGAATCCACTTAGGTCTATTCAAGTTCTCTGAATTCATTTAAAAGAATTAATTCGATTCAGGTCCTGGGAGTTCCTTTAGAAGAGTCGATTTAATTTTTAAGAGAATTGATTCAGAGGAGTGACAAGAATCCGCCAAGCTTGATCCGGGTTTTTGGAATTCCATTAAAAGAATCGATTCGATTCAGGTTTTCAGGGTTCGTTTTAAAAGAATCAATTTAGTATGATTTAAAATTATCGATTCGATTCCGTTTTCGGGGGTTCTTTTTAAAAAAGTATCGAATCGATTCAGGGTTTTGGGGTTCTTTAAAAAATTTTTTGTTAAATAATCGATTCAGTATGATTTAAATTAATCGATTCGGTATGATTTAAATTAATCGATTCAGTATGATTTAAATTAATTGATTCGATTCAGGTTTCCGGTGGTTATTTATTTTTTTTAAAGACTCAGTTCAGTACAGTGACACGAATCCGATCAGTTCTATTTGTTTTTGTTTTGTTGTTTGTTTGTTTCTGCTTTTTTGGGGTTCTTGAAAAAGAATCGAGCCAGTAGAGTGAAACGAATAGTTCGATGTGGGGTTTCGGAGTTGTCTTAAAAGAGTCGGTTCAGTGGGGTGAGTCGTGGATGCGCGCGGTGTGTGGGGCTGGAGGCGGTATGTTGGGGGGCTCGGGGGTGGATCGTCGGCCCGGAGTCTCCGTCCTGCCCCCCTGATTTGTTAATCAGAGCTGTTTCTTTCCGCCCTCCCTTGTCATTTTTTTCTGTGTAATGGTAGGTCTTCTCGGGCTCGGCCGGCCCTCCTGTCGGTGTGTGTGTATGTTTATATGTGTGTGTGTGTGTGTGTGTGTGTGTGTGCGTGAAGAAGGGGGTGTAGAGATCGGATGTGCCTCCGTGCGTCCTGATTAAAGCCCCGTAAAGCTCCGTAGGCTGGGCGAAAAGTTGCGGGGACGCGCGCACGCACACGCACACACACGCGTGGAAAGCGTCTTGGAAGTCGTGGGGGTTTGGAAGAGAGCGCGAGCCAGCCGTGAGGAAAACCAGCTCAAAAACCCTGCTCCTTCATGGCTCTGTAGAGTTCTAGAGCTTTCTGGAGGGATTGCCTGGTGTGTGTGTGTGTGTGTGTGTGTGTGGTGGTGGTGTGTGTGTGTGTGTGTGTGTGTGTGGGCGCGCGCGCCTGGTGTGTGTGTGTGTGTGCGCGCGCGCGCGTGGTGTGTGTGTTTTTAGTTGGAAACGGTTGTTGCGAAGCCGTACACTTTCGCGAGGTTCGTCCGGCATCTCGCTTCTCCGTCCACCATGGAGACCCATCGGTGGTCCGCCAGGTGGAGGACGAAAAGATGGCTTCTGGACATCACGACCAAACCTCTCCTCATCGTCATCGCCTCGTCCTTCATCCTTGCGCTCCAGGCTCCTCATGTCCGAGCAGGTAAACGTCTCCAAAAAGTTTTTATAGCTATACAGAGGGATCGATAGATAGATTTTAGTCATAGCGCATCTGCAGCACCTTCAGATGTTCCGACATCATGCGCCATGCACCATAAACACTTACTAATTCTTAATCAGTGATGCTTCAGGCTTTCTACTTTCTACCACTTTTTTTGTGCTTTTTAGAAATTGCATAAATTATCTACAGGTTCTCCAAGAACGATAAACAGAAGAACTCATTGTGGTGCTCAAATGAACAGTTTTCTTTCCTTCTTTCTTTTCTTTTCTTTTTTTTTTTAAAATTATTAAACCTAACCAAAGTGAGAACGATCATAACTTTAACTTCGTGTCTGTGAAGAAGTAAGGAGTGCGTGTCTTCCCAAATTTTAAAGCACTTTGGGATGTTAGGAATGTCGCACAGCTGGATTCAAACCGATCATCTATCACATGTTATATTATCATAGCTTAATTAAATGCATATAAAGAAGATGTGATGCAAAAATACAGTTGATGTGCAAATGTAATTTGGAGGAAGTGTTAATTAAACCTCCAAAAGCTTTTTACAACTTTACATACAGTATATATATCAGTATAATGAATGTGTGTGTGTGTGTGTGTGTGTGTGTGTGTGTGTGTGTGTGTGGACTCCTTCAAAGAAGGTGACTGAGTTTAGTCAAGTGCAGTCCTCCAGCATGGTAGTGAGGCGAGGGAGCAGGAATGCGCTCGGAAGGCATCCTTTGAGAAGACTTTTTAAGATTTACGCCGTGGCCCAGACTTTTTTTTTTTGTTGTTGTTGTTGTTAAAACAGGCTCTTTGTTTGAGCGAGTGGTCCGTTAGGTGTGTGTGGACACGGGGAGAAATTCCTCAAGGCTTTCAGATCCCTGTCTCGCACTGAGGGGAAGAATTTTTCAGCATGTCGTCCGGCAACAATCCTACCAGCTGAGTGCAGAGAGAGAGAGAGAGAGAGAGAGAGAGAGAGAGAGAGAGAGAGAGATGAGCTCAGATCTGAGGTCTAAATCTGGAACAGGGTCTGGACAGGGTTCCCTGCAATTAGCGGCCTCTGAGAGCCGTGCGTCTGATATTAATGAGAGATCAAATGATCCTGCGTTGTAATTGAAGCCCTCGCAGGCTGCTCATTATGGGCGTGCCTCAATAAAGCGCCGGCGTAGCAATTAAGGATTTGGAACATGAATGAAGCCGGATCACTTTGAGGGATGCTGTGTGAATCCTGGTGTGTTTTAACGTGGAGAAGATTCACCAGAACCCTTGGAGTGTGTGTGGTGATCAGATTATAGTAAATTAGATGGTTTTAGACGAGCTCTGATTGGAACAGCACCCGTATCTCCACACGCACCCGGTCATCACCCAAGGCCATCGAGGAGCTTTGGGTAACCGTTGGGTGCTCCGATTTTTTACCCCCCTTCCTCCCTTTGTGAAGTGTGTGTGCGCGTGTGTGTGTGTGTGTGTGTGTGTGTGCGTGTGTGTGTGTGTTGAGACAAGGCCGTGTTGTCCTGCTTTTCCCCGCCGTTACCTGATGATGATCCTCTGCACTCATCCCTATTATTTCAGTTCAAAGAGAAGCGCACATTCGGGCCTAAGCAGGGATTGGCAGCACGTCCGACATGTGAGGACAAAGCGAAGAGACGACCAACTTTAGCTTTATCACACGATACACGATGTTTGCTTACGATAATAAACATTCATCATCTCATCAGCTAGCGTCGTCTCTGTTACCGTGTGAGGCCGATGATACTCCTAATAACGAGATTCACATGAGAATTTAATCATGGCGGTACTGATGATATCACCAGTGACATCGTCGCATCTTTTACGCCTCATGATAACCTTTAATCGATTAGCACCCCGAGCCTCACGTCTGTCTGATTTCATGCATAACTCGTGCAGACTCGCTGCGTACAGACACGTTTTTCCCTCGGCCCCCGGGGCTCGGACCGACTCGAGTGTGCATTCCTCTGGACAATGCTCACATTTCACCCATCTCCCCTCAACTCTCTGCTGCTTTTGGCAGCTCCGACAATCCTTTCTGATGTCCTCTAATAGCGTCTCGTATGTCCGTGTCACACAGAAATGATTCAGGACTGCAAGGAGTGCTGAGAGCGGAGAGCCAACAGTGAGCGTTGGTCCACAGGTGGGGGGTAAAAGAGGGAATTTTTTCTTTTTTCACAGAGTTTGCTCAGTGGCATAAATGCCGTCTTGTTTAAACGGCAAGCGTGTGTCAAACAGGGGGGTAGGGAGCGGTGGAGTGAAGGAGGGAGCGAGGGAGGGAGGGAGGGGGTGAGTGAGTGAGTGAGTGAGTGAGTGAGTGGGTGAGCGAGTTAGGGAATGAAGGAAGGAGGGAGCGAGGGAGTCTCCGACTGAATACATTAGCGGAGTCTCAGGGAGCTGCAGGTGAAAAGGTCTGCGTCTTTCCACTCCAACGCATCGACCGAAATCCACAACATTTACGCGTTCAGCTCAAACCTGGACAACCGTGTGTGTGTGTTTACACGTGACACGTGCTGCTTTTATGATTTCCTGTTTAACATGATGATCAGACTCTTGATGAGATGATTTACTGAAGTGGGAATAATGATCCCTCCCTCCGTCCCTCGCTCACTCCTTAACCTTCCCTTCCTTTTTTGGCACCTCCCAGCGAGTGTGACACAATAAGAATAGTCATATTGTTGTGTGTGTGTGTATGTGTGTGTGTGTGTGTGTGTGTGTGTGTGTGTGTGTGTGTGTTTGATCTCAGTAACTTGGATTTGTAACTCGGATTTATTTCCGATTGACACACTCACACACACCTTAACTCTCAGAAACAGAGGTGTCGGTCTGTACTATTCCTCATCGCTCAGGTCGAACCATTACGTTTCTTTAATGTGTATCTTTTACCTGGGAAGGTGCATGTGGGGTCCAATTACGTGCCTTAAAGGTATAAAGATACATACAAAAGATGTAGCACTCCAGCGACAAGGAAAAGTTTCTGAGAGAACATCTGGGCTTGTGAACACAGATTTTGATGTTGCAGGACGACATAGCCTCAAACAAAATGAAGTCGAGAGGCTATCACTCTTTACGTATGCTATAGGTTACGATCCAGTGGATTTTTATAGGAATCAACTCGACATTTTGTTTTGAGCAGGTACAGCAGGTGTGTGTGTGTGTGCCAGGTTTTAGTAACGTTTCCAGCCAAGCTACATCAAAAACCACACAAAAGACCTGAAGCTAGCCCCCCAAAAATAATTTCTCCTCTTTTTCTGAGCCTTCTCATGGGGAAACAAGGTCACCACGGAGCGCACACATTTCTGATGTACAGATATTATCCACTCCATAACCTCTCTTTCCCTCTCCCAGTCTTTACAATATATCTTAAATGGTTCTGTACATCATAGACACACTGTCTGCACTTACACTTTATATTAGTTTGTGGAAATTTCTTAGGTTTAATTCGTATAATTTGCTATAAAACAAGATCTTGGTGGCCATGGAGTATTTTTAAACTCGCCCTATCTGTGATTAAGTGTCCTGTCCGCTGCTCCTCCTCCGAGCCCGGTGCAGCGTGATTCCTGCCCCAATGGACCTCTATTAGTGCTGGTTGCAGTTCCCTTTTTCACCACTAGGTGCAATAAATATAGAAACGCGAGCAAACCAATGGTACACCAGCTTATTTCTGTCAAATAGCAAATCATTGGTCACTCAAAAGATAATGGATTTAAATGGAATTATGTACGGAGTTGTGAATGATGACTTTATGAAGATGAATTTATTGAATGACTGATATATTGTCACAGTAATGGTACTCTCAAGCGTGCACATTTGGTACCTTTAGTGTGTATCTTTTACCTAGAACGGTGCATGAAGTATTCCTTTAAAGCTTTACTCTGAAAGGTAATTATGGACCAATTATGGACCATAAATCATTTTTCATCATGAAGGTACACTATATTCACATTTCCAGGTGAAAGCTACAGATTAAAGGTAGACAGGATACGTGACAATGGAAAGTACAGTTTAGTGTCTCTTTTCCTGAAAGCGCATACATTTTAGACAAGTACGAACAACAAAAACTAATCGTTTACAGAAGAAAAAAGCACAAACATGGAGCTGCAGTTGTAACTTAACATAAAAGTGGGTCATGTTAACAAATGTATGACTTGCGGAGATTGATTATTACTTTACAAATGTCGAAATATTGACAAAAATGTGACATCACCATGCATTTACAAACAGCACACTGAATAGTAATGAAGGAACTGGATTTTTAACACGTCAAAATGTTTAGCGGTTGTTTAGTTTTGCCTAAATTTCTTTGTCTAAACGAGTCACAGATTCTCTCAACTCTTTGTTCGCATCTTGTTAGCAAAGATAAATATCATGGATAATAGTGTGTGTCGTTAAAATAGCCGGTATCGCAATATGATATTCTCCCCAACCCCCCCCACCAGCCAAGTAGTGTTGGCACTAGTCTGAATTTTCTAAATTACATGTGTGTGTGTTATAATAGTGTAGTCCTTGAGACAGTATGACACAGAACCCTATAGCTCAGTCTGAGGGAACTGTGAATCACACACACAAAGGCAGAGTGTGTGAGGTGGAAACCTCGTCTCTCCGCCTGCTGATGTTCCTCAAGGCTCCTTTATTCTGCACGGTGTTTGTTAGAGTTTATATGACTGCATGTCTGGCTGCTGGAGATGCATTGAGGCTGAGGGTGATCATTCACTCCACACTGACTTGCATTTTTTGGGTCTGATGAATGGAGGATGGAGGTGAAAGGTCTTAGTGGTGTTTCCAGGCTTTTATTAGCCTCTGGCCTTTAACCTGGCTCTCCGCTCAGATTAGCAGAGCAAAAGGAGACAATGGCGTTTTCCTGAGCTGAGATGTTCAAGGTTAAAAAGCCCCAGAGCTTTTCTTTGAGTGTACTGGTCAGGTATAGACGCTGTAAGTTTGAGTAGTGGTTTTTAGGGGTGTGTATCCCTGGGTGAGATAATATGATGCACATCCTAACATCTGATCCGTGAAGGAAAGATTTAAATTAGCAATGAAATGAAGCAAAAGCCAGTTTTGAGTTAACATGTAGTTTGATTTTAATAGAAAAAAAAGGGTTCGCTTCGAGGAGTAGAAGGCCACACCTCTTTCACTGAAACTCACAGGTACAGAGGCCACGCCTCCTTCATTGAGACTGAAAGACACAAAGGCCACACCTCCTTCTACTTCACTGAGACTGACAGACACAGTGGCCACACGTCTTTTAGCTGGACTGACAGGCACAGAGGCCACACCTTCTTCGCTAAGACTGACAGGCACTGAGACCCATGAAGTAAGCTGAGGCCTTAACTCAAAGCGTCAAAGGAGAATCATTACACCGTTTGCCAACAATATGACTCGTGTATATGAAATGTATTTCTTCTTCCTCATGGGCATCTTCTTCCATCAGATTGAGGCTGTCAATGACTGTCAGCTGTGGAGATATCAGTGACATAAGAAGAGCTCTTGTGATAGAGTTTTTATATGCAGGAATATCAGCCCACAGCAATGAAAAAGGAAATTAAGAGTGAGAGAGAGAGATAGAGAGAGAGAGAGAGAGAGAGAGAGAGAGAGAGAGAGAGAGAGGGGAAGCCTGAACTAGTCTGAACGTTGAAAATCCTTTGCTACCATAGCTTTGGCATGTAACTGAAGATCAGGTAAAGATATATACAATAGATCTGAACCCAGTTTGCCAAAGCATTGTAAAGTTAGCATCATCTCAGCTGGTAGAGAGAGTGTTCAATATGATGCACCATTAAATGATAATGTTTGTGTCCAGAGAACTTTTGGGAAACTCGACTCTTATCTGTATTATAACACAGATGTTACGGATATTGCGGAATTATAATGGGCATTCACCAGTTCGGTTCATTTCAGATTTCTGTCCAGCTGTGGCCATGATGCCTGTCTGGCTTTGATACAGATGTTTCCTGTCACATGACACAGTGCACATATTTGAAGTCTTTTACCCAAGCGAAGTGGAACAAGGCCACACTTTCTTCATGATTTCAATTTAGCACATTACACCAGTCTCCCTGTTCATTCTAAAGTGAGCTTATTTCTACTGTTGAGTATCATGTTAGATCCTTGAGGTCTTCCTCACAAAATCTGTTGGCTGTTCCAAGGTCACGATTAAAACTCGAACGTGACCGGGCATTTAACTTCTACGTCCTTAGACTCTGGAAAAGCTTACAGCTATTAGACACGTCGTTTCCACTTTAATGAAAAAGTGTAGTGAAATTATAGTTACATTTGAAGTTAGTGAGTTAATCTTGCTAGAGAATCTGGCTTGTTTTAATTAATTAATTAATTAATTAATGGGGCCAACTTTCACAGGAAGGCACAATTCGACTGAGATGACAGAAGACCAAATGCAAATATATATAGTATCTTGTTGTTTAAATCTCACTGTGGCACTGTTATCAAAGGATTTTGGTTTGGAAACAGATGCATGGAAGTGTAGAGAGCCAGTCAGGTTGCAACCTACAACATTTTCAACAAGGTTGTGGCCAGCAAAGTGTACAAAAGAAGATATCAGGCGATTTGTACTGTATTGTGTTGTGTCGTATCATCTCGTCCCGTATCATATTGTATGAACTAGAGAACAGAAAATCGAACAGCCCGTCCACAAAGTTTGGTAGTGTGTTAAATATGTACCCTCACCCCCAAAATGTGCCACTTTATAGATAACAGAGATAACAGAGGTGAACAGGCAAGTTTTCAACCAACGGATTGATGGATAAATGTTTGATATTTTTGTTTTGTTTTACCTCCGTGACCTTTTAAAAAGATCTTGTTCAAGCTCCCAACAGTCTCTCTCAAGGATCACAACCTCTCAGTCACTAACACGGGACCATCATTGAGTTACCATCATATTTCCCGAGGCTACAATCCCATGCTTTTTAGAAGATTGGAATCTAAAATGTGATGTTACTGGTTGAGTTTCTCTGCTCATGCTTTCATGTTAGGATATTTTACATCATCGTCACAGCTTTATTGAGTTAAAAACTTGGTGATAAACCACTTTTTCTTCTTTCTCTCTGTCTTTTTACAGTTGAAACAGTGGATGTGCTGAAAGTGTTAGAGTTCCCCAACACCCCCGATGGAGTGGAGAAGGCTTCGGGCTTCTGTGTGAACAGGAAATCGTCCCAGCCTGACACAGCCTACAGAGTGGGAAAGGGGGCTCAGATCAGCGCTCCCACCAGGCAGCTCTTCCCAGGTAAACATCCATCACACACTTTTAATTAAAGGGGGCAGTTTACACAATGTCCACTTTATTTCATATGTAGTCGATCAGCCGAGACATGCTTGGTGACTGCAGCTTGCTTCTTAAGCTTTTGTGCTGGAGCTATGAGTAAGGAGGTGTTTTGGTTGAACTTAGTTTAATTTTTGGCATGCTTGTTGTACTTCTGAAAATTTAAATAAATGATTATAAATAAAATAAATGTGGTAATTGTTGCAGGTTTTAAAGCTTTGTTCAGGATGCTGCTCCACATGCTGGTTATGCTGTAGTCTATGTTTTCCTGATTTTTTTTCTAGGAGATCTTATCAGATCTTTCACTTTTCAGCTAGTCTGGACAATAATGAAGGTCATGTTCAAGGTCATTTTGGTACTGTATCTTGTCAGTATGCAATTTTAATTTATTGTAGGCTTTTGTTGGCAGAAATAGATTTTTTTCCCCCTCCATGACCAGGAATGTTAAAGGTTCAAACACTGTTCAGCCACGATGGCAGACATTAGGAAACATCAAGATTCATCCCTGGTGAAGTGTGTTTTGTCCATCAGGTGAATTGTTCTCATAGAAGAAAATGGTAATAGATGCGTTTTGTTTTTTTTTACGAGGAACAAAGTGTCCTAGTGAACAAACGTCCTCAGAAATGTCACATCCAGCTTTTGAGGTACACCATGTTTGATTTAAAAACTCAATTTGCAAAGCTGATTAGAGGAAAACCAGATGTGTTTACAGCTGTTTTTTGGATATTGTCGCAGATGTTCTAGCTCTGCTACTGTAACTAAATGAATGCGATGCTTCTGCATGTGACGTGGTGCAGCTGGGTTTTGTTTAGTTTGTTGCTTCTTTGCTAGCATGCTGTTATTGCAGTGCTGAGAAATGTGGTGTTTTTACCTGAAAAAGAGGACTGGCTTTCTGATTAATTATAGAAAGGCACAGGATCCTTCAGGAGGAGCTGGAATTGACTGACCTTGTCATGAAAATGAATGAATCGATGAATTTTTAGAAAGTTTTTTAGATTCGGTGAAACTTAACATTTCAAGGCGAAAGCTCAGTAGTGGTTAAATGAATCACTGAGCTACTCAGACGTCTTGGTGTTTTGGAAACCCTCAGTTTTTCTGCCACACTAACTCCTCTTCAATTCCTTCTACCACAGCTGGAGTGTTCCCTGAAGACTTCTCCATCTTGACCACCCTCAAACCCAAAGCTGGTCTCCAGTCCTTCCTGCTGTCCATTTACAACGAGCAAGGCGTCCAGCAGCTCGGCGTGGAGGTCGGACGTTCTCCCGTCTTCCTTTACGAGGACCAGACGGGCAAACCTGCGCCCGAGGAGTACCCTCTGTTCCGCACCCTCAACCTGGCTGACGGAAAGTAAGTGCAAACATTGCTGTCATTGACATAGCTGTATCTCAGGAGACTGTTAGTCTAGATCCTTTTGCAGTGCTAGCTTAGCTGTGTCTCTTTCTATAGAGTGTGTTTCTATAGTTGAGCTGTAACGCTGAGGCTCTTTCAAAGCCAGTGTGAGTATAGCTGTGACTTATAAGGCTATGTTGATAGGAAGAATTAGCTTTGCTGTGCTAATAAGGCTCAGATGTGTCTTATAAACTCAAACCACACAGTCAGTGTTAGTTTAGCTGGGGTTTTCTTTTACGATGCTGTTTCCACAGGCAGTGTTAGCTTAGCTGTGACTTACGACTCTCTGTTGATAGGTAATGTTTAGCCGTGCATCTAAGGCTCTTCTCAAAGATGATATTAGCTTAGCAGTGTTATGATGCTTGTTCCAAAGGCAGTATTAATTTATCTTTGTCATATAAAGCTCTTCACACACCGTTTAGCTGTGTATGCTCCAGCTTTTTTCAGCTACGTCTTATGAAGCTTTGAGCATATGCAGTGTTAGCTTAACTGCGTCTTTGTGGTTCTTTCCATACTGCTGTAATGACAGACTTCTCAGCCCTGCCTTTTCTATTTTGGGCTTTCTGAAGTTGTAATCAGAAATCACTGCCTGCATTTTTGTAGCTTCCTTTGAATAACCACAATGCATATGATAAACGCTTAGCATGCTCAGAGCAAACTCATATCTGTAGTTTTCCTGGAAGATGTTACACTAGAATCTTTCTAGTTTCTACAAGAGAAGCTCTTTAGAACAAAAGAGACCAGCTGCGACTCCGCAAGCGACCTGACCATAAACAGAAACCCCTACCTGTGCAATGTTACTGCAGAGCAAAAGAAAAATGGCGGGGTGGCAGATGGGGTGTGTTAAACATGGTTAAACATAGACCTTTCAACCTCTGTGATTATCTCATCCAATAAAGCTTCATATTCCAAATTCCTCGCTCTGGTTAGACAGAACTGTAGCATTTCTGAGCAGCAGGACATGACCAAACACACGGGCTGTGCTGAAATCTGGAGCTCATTGATTTCGTTCTAAAATGTAAACAGATTTTGCCACTAATTATGTTGCTTTTGTGTAGTTTGACCAGGCAAGACAATAGCTGAAGTGCCAAAAATGGTGTCAGATAGCTCCTAATGGATGACTGCTAACATAGTGGCTAACATAACAGTCTATGACTGGCTTGTGTCTATGACTCTGACAGTCTATGACTCTTTTAAACATGGTTAGCTATTGTAAGAGATAGCTGACTAGCACAGCTATCTGGCTAGCTAGCAAGGAGGTCAGCCTGCTACTTGCCAGGTTGTGTAATGTTATCTACTGTATATTTTGTCAATTTGGTTAACAAATATGGCTCTAACATGCACTTAGTGAAGTCAGGACTCAAGGACTTAAACTTACTGTAGTGTTTATTTTGTTCTATCGGAGAATTGTTGTCAAAGTTTGTAGCAGGGGAAACAAGCCAAGAGCCAAGGAAGTGGAACAAATTTAGAACGGTACAAACATATCAACTACGCAAATGCGCGATAACGCTTCGTGAAGAGACACAGAAACAGCAGAGTATATATAAACAAACTAATCAATGAGCTAACACGTAACAGGTGAACACAATAGGGTAATCAACCGTTGACAGAACAGGGGAGGAGACAGCTGTCTTTACAGACTGGAGACCAGGAAGTGGGAGGGGTTAGGATTAAAGAAGATAGCTGATCGAAGTTCTCCTTCAATACGTACTTAACAAGTGTATCTTTCCTCCTCCTTCCCAAGGTCAATTCCTCCTCCCCAAGCCCCCAAGTTTACAATTACATTTACGGCATTTAGCAGACGCTCTTATCCAGAGCGAATTTATTTATACAACTGAATAGTTGAGGGTTAAGGACCTTGCTCAAGGGCCCAGCAGTGGCAGGTTGGTGGTGCTGGGATTTGAACTCATGACTTTCCGATCATATTTTCATGTCCATTTTCCTGACTTCTGTTGTTCTACTGAGTCTGGGTCACTCGATGTTGTTGAAGACCTACTGGAGGTCTGCTGAACTCCAGTGCTAGTGCAGCATGTCAGGATAGTGAAAAAGACTAATATAGCATGCACACTGTTCATTTACCTACTTTTTTATGTTTCAGTGTCTAGAAATAGGCTAGATATAGGCTGAAGCACCTATTGAAAGCATATTATTCAGTAAACTACTAGGAAAGGTGTGTCATCTTTAAGGAAACAAAGATCTTATGATGGAACAAGAAGACAAAACAGTTTTATAAGCATGTAATTGTCATCCAGAATTTAAACAAATGACTCAGTAGACACTACTAAGAGGAGATGTAAAGTTTTTACACTGTGGCAATCAAATGGAAGCAAATGGAAGTAGGGATAAGCATCATAAAGTTTGGTCCATTAATGTCCCCACATTACTCTGCATCTGCTCGCTAAAGTGTTTGCCTTTATTATTATAAAGAGCTTTCATTTATAGAGTTACGTTCTTGTTTATGAGGTTATTCGTGATTAACTGCTTTATTTAAAAACTTTATGATTTTTTTCACAGTTTGGACATTGAGGTGATAGGTACAGCATACTCTATGATTTTAGATCAGTCGAGCTGAGAAAACACACATTTGTCTGAATTCTTCAGGACTTGGATTAGGAATTCTAGCATGCTTGTAAGATTTTATCAAGTTCCCAATAATCAATGTTTTGACTGCCCACTTCTTTGTCTCACCTCTCCAACACACTTTCCACAATGTTCATGCTGTCTGTCATGCCGACTAACCATTTGGTTTGGAGTTTAATGAGTCTAATCCGTGTTGAAGGTGGAATGTGTTCAGGCCTGGAATGTGGAGTAGTTAAGGTGTAAGGCTTGGAGGACTCACGTGTGCCCTTCATTAGCTCGCTGTCCAACGACCTCCCCATCTTGGTATAGGAGCACCATCCAGTAGCATATGTAGTGCAAAGTTTTTGGATTTAAATTGTAGTCATGTTTTGAAAGCATAAAGAATGTTTAGTGCCATGGTTCTCAGAGTGAGTATATGGTTCCCAGGGATGAGTACATCCAGGGGACCTCTAAGTGTATCACTTTTTTTAAAACATGGATTTTATTGAAACATTTTATTTTATTAAAACAAACAAGCCAGAAAAACATGCAACAGTCAGTGCACTTTAATCATATACTCTCCAGGAATCCCACAGTGCACTGCAACTGGTAGCATCCAAACAAGTACCAAGGATATTGATAATGGAGTGGGCCACTTGGAGACCAAGCACAGCCCCTATACTGGTTTGGTTTGGTACACATCCACAGTCAACAGATACTGAGGGAGTATTTATATGGTGCATATAACAGGAAGTATACTTTTGGAGTGGTCCACTTTCAATAATCCTTATTCCAAATACATCCCATTCTCCAATGTAGAATATTATGATGAAGGGGCTGAACATAGCATGGGTGCTTCCCCTGCTCTAAGTGAACTTGGAGCTTTTTATTTACCCGATGACTTGATCCAGGTGTGTTCAAGTAGGAAATACTGAAAAAAGGGCATCGTATGACATAGTTCAGGTCTGAGGCTGGTAAACAGCACTTTGTCCTCATACATGGTTTCTAATTCTGTTTTACAGGTGGCATCGTGTGGCCATCAGTGTAGAGAAGAAGACTGTGACCATCATTGTGGACTGCAAGAAGAAGATTACTAAGCCCTTGAAAAGAAGTGACCATGCCAACCTAGACACCAAAGGCATCACTGTGTTTGGCAGCAGGCTTCTGGATGAGGAGGTCTTCGAGGTAAACCCACTGAGTCTACTCTAAAGTCTACTCTGAAGAGCAGATGACTTTGAGTATTGGTTTAAAAAAAATAGAATCGAGTGATGGAATACTTGCTTATTAAAAATGTACAGTACCCTCAAAGGTACAGCAGAGATCCTACGGGCTACGGGTCCATATGTTCCTCTTAATAAATGTAAGAGTGGCACATGATGTAGGGGGTAGCATTGGCACCTCACACTTTGGATTACTGTCTGCAGAGTTTCAAGCTATCCCAGTGCTTGCATAGATTTCTTCCAGGTTCTCTGATTTCCTGCCACCGCCCAAATACATGTCAGTAAGTGGATTAGCAACCCTAAATTGCCTATAGGTGTAGCTGAGTGTGTGAATGTGTGTGCATGGTGTCCCATCCAGGGAGTATTGCTGCATAATGCCCAGAGTTCCTAGGAATGGCTCCAGACTCTCCACCTTGACCAGTTTCTGAAGATGAATGAACACTATAACTCAAGGTAGCCTTGAGGGCACCACCATTTTTAGCATTTGTTTAAGAGTGAAGAAGAGCTTGAAGTGGGCAGAAAGGCAGAAGTGAAGGTTCTTGAGGCCTCTTGTTCAGGTGTTGTTTGCAGTTTAGGCAGATTATGAGAGATGAGTGGCATTTTCTGGCCATCTTGTGCTTTAGAACCCTTTAGTTTCAAGGGTGTTGAGTCTTGAGCTGTTGATTTGTGGTTCAAGTCTGAATAGAGGATCTACTGCTGGACCCTTTATCAAAACCTACCCTGTCTCTCACCCCAACTTCCTTGCAAGGGAGGGTACTCGAGGATAAGCGGTTTGTACTGTATCCAAGTGCATATTTGTAATGGCAATAAAGTGACAGGTGGAAAAACCAAAGAACCACTTTAGAAACTGCTCAGAAGAACCAAACAACTGGTTTATAAACATGTAATAATGGAGTATTGGAGTAATGGAGCCACTCAAGGTCTGTTCTCTCAACCTCTTAAAGATCAAAATAGAGAAAGATTCATCCCAATTAAATTGGGAATGCACAAGCCTTTTTGGGAATCATGTTCAGGGATCAGGATGAACCCTTGAACATTACCATACAATACAGCACCAAATCAGTACAAGCAACTGTTAATGCTTGAAGCGTTACGTTTCAATAAAACATGGATGTTTCTAGCATATCCAGAAACGTAAGAAATGTTAATATTTCGGTTTAGTTCAGGAAATAAATGATTATGATTCCTTCTTTGAATATTAAATACGAACTAAATTCAGGAACTGAAGTTCTGAGAGCACAGAATTAGAGGAACATCTGACAACCCTCACTGTTCACTCTTCAAGGGTTCTTAGCTTCCAAACACAGGTTTCACTTGAAGGTTCTCAGAGAGATAACTAAGAGAGATAACTAAGAGAGATAACTAAGAACCAATAAATGGTAGGATTGATCCAAGGAATTCACAGTAGCCAACCATTAGAGTTAATGACTTTACCGAATTATGACTAATTTGCATACAATTAAGAAAATCGCTCTTGGATTTAGCATAAAATATGGACGGATGTCCCCAGAGCAGTTTATAAAATGCTGATGCTGCTTTTATTTTGACCTTTTGGGTTGGAGGCTTTAGTTTTGACTTATTCATTAAAGCTTTGTAGGAATATTTTGTGTAGAATTGGCTCACCATGTGGACTGCAGGTGTTTTAAATGTTTGAAAAACACACACACACACACACAAAACTTAAATTGGATAAATTCTGGTGTTTTGCTGTACTATAAACATTACTTACTGTATCCTGTTTTTAGCTTAAATTATGACCTCTATAAAAGATAAAAATGTCAAAACCAATTCATCTCTTGTTCACTGCTTCTAGGAATTTGGTGTTTGGCTAAAAAGAGCTTGTGTGTGTGTGTGTGTGTGTTGGCTGGGAGCACTGGGACGATTCTCAATTAGCGCTCTTCCAGAAAACATCTGTGGCGCTTTTAAGGAAGGAGAAAAAAACAAAACAGTCTGACGTCTACACTCGCTTGTGATTATAGTGGGGGGGGTGGGTGGGTGGGGGGGTGGAAAGAAAAACTTCAAAGGCACTTGGCTTTAATTAATAGCAATCACGTGTATTTTCATTTATGATGGTTCTTTGCTAAAGTATAGATTGTACGTAGCGTTTAAGGGCGAAAGCTGTTGCTGCAGTCTTTGTACTTCACATGGTGGAAGTGGTGGCAAATCATCTAACCTAAGGAATACCTTAGTTCAGTTCTCCTGAACGTGACAGAGCGGAGTATGTGGGGATCAACACCAGTTTCATTGAAATGATGGTACACAATGGCTGCTGGTCACGTGGGTTTGAAAAGTGTTGGTCACTCAGACCCAGGGTCAGCGTTTGTCCATGAAGCGAAAAGTTTGTTTAAAGCGATGGGGGTGGTGAAGAGGTGAAAGGGGGTCGATGGCTGCCTTTTGACGGAGCCTTAATTTCTCTAACCAGCTATTCATTTGTCCTTGTTTTTTGGTGGTGTTTTTTTTTTTTGTTTGTTTGTTTGTTTGTTTCATTTCGATCTTGTTTTCTTGGCGAATGTAGCCTGAGACAAAACTCAAATTCATGCTGTTTTACACAGACAGCGGTTCTGCTCCTGAAATTACTGACAGATCTTGTCAGTGGGATCCCAAAGCCTGGTGAGATGTGTGCTTGATCTGCATGCCAAAGGAAGGAGGGGTTACCCGAAAAAATGTCATCTTTTTTTTTTTTTTTTTTTTTTTAAAGTAGCTTCTTAGCTTCTTAGGGAAGTATGCGGCCCTGTAGTACACTCTTGCCTCTTCAGCGTTTCAGTCGTATTTACAGTCAATCTTCAGTCTTAATCTTTAAATTCACTGGTCGTCTTTCAACATTCTGTACAAAAACAGGATTTATATCCTAAACAACTTCTTTTTCTACTACTCAGAGTAGCGTAAAACCTTCCAAAGCTTTTATTAACGTCAGGAACCAAGTAATAATATAAAACATTATGAAATTATATATTTCTATTTGTTTGTTACTTATTTGATTCGTATTTCTTGTCATAATGTCACCTGCATATTGTATATGGTAAATTGTTCAGAGCACCAACGTTGATAAATCTGACTTTAAGGGTTAAATTTACTTAATTAAAAAATTTGATTTTGACTAAGGTGGCAGTTCAACTTCAACAAAAATTTTAAAAAATGTGTGCAGTTGCTAAAGCGAAACTAAATATTGCTTTTCATACAGCTTGTACAGCATGTCCTTACATGGGAAACATAAAACAGTTGAAAAATTGACTCGGTAATGTTGATCAGGCAATAAATAAAAGTTGTTCTATATATTTCTGCTATATTTGTGCTGTAAAACAAACAACAACGAAAACAATATTCTTTGATAAACCGAGTTTCATGTCACTCGGCATGGCGGCCAGGTTCCTGATTAATCCGCTGCAGTAGTGCTGTGTTTCAGCCAATAAAATAAAATATTTGTGGCACAAATTGAGCAGGTTTACAGTGTTTACAGGCGCTGGTTAACGTTACGTTTCAAAAGTTTAATTTCTATTTGCACAAACAGTGTTAATGATTCAAACTTAACACAAACGTATAGCTTATTTATCCATGTTGACAACATTGTTATAAAAACGTTATTTTCTTTTCGTCAAGTTTTTATCAATAACCAGTTAAGATTAAAACGGTTTCGATTTTCGTCTTGTCGAAATCGCTGATGAAATTTCCCCTCAGTAATTCCTTCGATGTAATTCATGCTAAGCCCACTAATTTGTATAGCTCTTTTTAAAGAATTAAATAATATAAATATCCCAACAGCATAAACAGTGTGTTAATGTTACCCATGTAACACACAATTGGGGATTTTTAAATGTTTCTTCATGATGTTTTGTCACGTTGATAATGTTCTTACAGTGTTAGTTTCTTCTGTCAGGTTTTTCTCAACAATCAGTTGAAATTAAAATAGTTTTGAATAGTTTCGCTTTCAGCAAATCCACCAACGTGAATTAATGATAAGCCTGCTAAAGCCTTGCTAAGAAAGCTTTTTAAAAAAAAATAAATAAATAAAACATTGTGCAAGCCGAGTGAGATCTCAGCAAGAGACGAAAGTGTCACCTTTAATAGATTCACTGAATTTTTCTTTTGCTTGCCTCTTAAACCAACACATATTTGGAGTCCCGAGGTAGATTGGGTGTCAGCCGAGGTTTAGGAAACACAGCGCTCTCTGTTCAGCGCCAGAGAACAGGGGCACCGTCTGTCCTTTCTTCCCCAGCGCCTCTGAAGTGCATGCTGGGAAATATGGAGGAAATACCTGGTCAGCGTTCTGAAGCATTTTCGCCCCTCCTCTAAATCTAAACACTCCTGAATGTTTTCTCACTACTGACACATAGGCCTTGTGCCCCTGGTTGAAGTATGCAGTGTGCTATATTTTTTCTTGCACCTCTCCACCCTTGGCCTCCCAAAAAAAGAACCGGTGATCGAAATAGATTATAATTTGAGCATTATGTACCGAGGCTCTGAATCCCTCAAAGCCAGAGAGGATGAATGATGGGCTTTCATCGCACTTCCATATACCTGTCCCGCTGCAGTCTGGGCCATGAGACCCAACTATTCATCTGAGGCTCACACTGCCTGTCAGACACACTGATTTTATCCACCATTACCCCCTTACACACACACACACACAGCTCCAGTGCCATGCCCTTAGCTTAGCCTGCTTCAGCTCAGTGCCTTTTCCTCATGCAGAAACCGGAGGGTCATGAGTTCAGGACCCCTCGCCGAGAGGAAGGATTACACCGAGTTCAGAAACAGGAAGAGAAGCTTATCACGGCTCCTTTCTGTAATTCTAACATCCCGAGACAACAAATTCATTTAATAATATGAATGATAATTTCATCTTCCAAACTGGTTTTTACGTTAATTTATTAAATAATTAAATTCGAAGCAAAACAAGGAATCCCAGTCATGATAAATGGCATACGATGTTAGTACAACAGCTAATAAATAACAAACAATAAAACATGAACCGTTCTTAATTCCAGTCTACAGGTATTGAGTGAAAAACTCGACAGGTTTATCATAATATGTTTGTTTACAGGAACGATAAATAAGTCCGTTTAATCGGGTCCTTAATCTGGATTTCAAAAGGTTTACAGAAGCCGCGTTTCTAATATCATATTAGTTTTAGAGATATAAGACACGCCCCAGCTGAACAAAGTGCTCGAGATGGGTTATACTGTTTCAGGAGATCAGTAAGATCAGTAAGCGCTAAACCATTTACAGCGTTCTTTTTTTTTTTTTTTTAGCCGTTTATTCCAACGCTACATTTCTATAACGTTCCTTAAACGTTCCAGGTCCGTGTTCAGATCTGTTCCCTGTTCTGTTTCGGTTTTTAAACTATACTGAAACTCGTGATCAAAATCACCAGTGATCGCCAGTGATCCGATTCGAAGCCGACCGATCGTGGTTCACGTTAGTGAGTTTCCTTATGCGTTAATTTACACAAAGATAGGATATGAATGTTTTTGTTTATGAACTAACAGAAGTTTCATGAACACCAGGTTTCTTGTGTAACGATTTATGGATAAATTTATTCGTAGCCAGTTTCATAAATGAGGCTCATTATTTGTGTCTGGCGAGCAGCTTTATTTTCACGCGACACATTATGCTGAGTTATATGATGACTCAGCGCTGCACTATTTTCTATCTTAAAAGCCACTAAACTCTTTATTATAGTATACTTTCCTTTTTTATAGTAAAGATTAGTGCTCAACTGCTGGAAGGATTTATGTTCGAGTTCAAACGTTGTTTCAAGCAGTCTGCACTTTCCCGCCAACCTTAACCACTCGGACAGTTTTTACAACGCTCTTCCCCCTCTCCGTCTCCTCTCTTCCCTCGTTCTTATAAATTTCACCACTCCCTTTCATTAAAGACCGAGATCGGGGCCTTGGATTCAGGCCGAGTCTGGACTTGTAGCTCTCTGCACCTCTGTCTAAAACGTGTCAACCCCTAAAGTGTCCAGATTCGATTTCCGACCACAATCGAGCCCTGAAAACTCGATGACATCATCATCATCATCATCATCATCCATGAAACCAGACAGAGTTCATCCTGTTTGTCTGAACTCTCTGATTCACTGGTAATTAAAAATGCGCCTGCGGTTTTGGAACACTGAAACGAGACGCTCTGATTGGCTGCGGTTTGACCTGCCAGAAATGAAAGAATCTAAATCATCTCTTTAATTAAAAAAAAACAACAACAGCAAAACAAACCTACGCGGTGCACTGGATAGTGAGAAGAATGATCTGATTCTTCTCAGAGATTGTTTGATGAACGGAGGCGCTGCAGAGAACTGTGCTAACATTCCAGGTTCTTTAAATAGTTGTTTTATTCACTGTATAGCAGCGATATTGTGGTGTACAGTGTGTGTAAGGTGTGTACAGCAGGGACAGTCGACTCCGTGTGGCCCGGGGCAGGGGAATATCAAACATCAGCGCTCCTTTTGAAAGAGACTGACGCCTCGAGGCCGTCGTTCTTAGAGAGATCTGTAATTACAGGGTTTTAACGTCATGTGAATGAATAAAAGAAAACAAGTGAATCTGATAGAATGAAACACTACAGCGCTATTTGTTCTTTCTGTAGTTATAACCAGTAAAGACACGCCATTTTCTCCAAACATGCATCCGGTTCATGTTTACTATTAAAAAATAAATTAAAAAAATTTTAAAATTAGTGGCTAATGAGTAATGACACAACTCATTAGTGGTAAAAAAAAAAGCTAAAATGTTTTTGATGATTCATATTTGTGCGAATCTTTGTGATCTTTAAAAAAAACATCACACTGACTTCCTGTTTCAGAAAGTAATCCGTCAACATACGGATTCAAATCATAGCTAAGAAGCCATTTCATAGAGACTTCAAAGAATCAAACTACAGCTAATATTGCTAATCCCTGAACCAAATTAGTGCTAACATTTGCTACTCTTTATACTAAACTCATGCTAACATTGCAAATAAAAGTCACAGTGATTTTCCCATCGCTAATCAGTTAATCAGATGAAAGCTAACCACGCCAATCCTAAAGATGCCAATGAATGAATCTAACATCAGCACTGCTAAAGAGTGAATCAGATTTATAGTAACATCGCTAACTGGTAACTCAAACTAATGCTAGCAAGGCTAATCAGCAAACTAGCCGGGTTAAACTTTGACTCCTGGTTACTAGAATGAACATCAAAGATTTATTACAAGTATTCAGCAGCTGTTCATCTCAAGAAGCTTCCACTTCACGAACAGTTCACATGTCAGACCTGAAGCATCTCAGGTATTCCCTCTTGAAATGTGCTCTGTTCTCCACATGACCTTTGACCTGGATCTTGCCACAGCCTCTTAAAATATCTCGCTGAAGCCTGGGATACGCGGGCTGGTTGCCTTCAAGTATGCCACAGTTAAACGTTAAATCTTCTTTGAGGAGCCTCTATAAACAAGGCCCAGATGTTCATGAAAACTAGCGGCTTTTAGCATGTTTTTCTTCTGGTCCCTGTCACTTTCGCCTCGAGGTCTCCAACGTAATGGCTCACAAAAATTTCAGTTAGTGTGCTTTTAAAAAACGCTCTTAAAAACTGCTCTTAAATGTTCATACACTTCATTGCTAATGCTAGAGGATTTTTAAAATATTTCTTTAATATTTCTATTCTGTAAACATCTAAATTAATAAATTAGATTATGATGTTATAGTTAGACAGCTAATATCATCTAACTGGACAGACATGCCAGAGTCACTCAAAAACACTCTCACTTGTCTCATTCACACACGCCCACCCGTCTTTCTCATAGACCCGCCCCCTGTTTCACTCAGAGACATGCCCACCTGTCTCACTCAGAGACACGCCCACCTGTCTTTCTCATAGACACGCCTGCATTTCACTCAGAGACATGCCCACCTGACCTACTCATAGACACCCCCAGTCTCACTCAGAGACATGCTGACATGTCTCACTCAGAGACACACCCACCTGTCTTTCTCATAGACCCGCCACAATTTCACTCAGAAACATGCCCCCGTCTCACCCAGAGACATGCCCACCTGACCTACTCATAGACACCCCCAGTCTCACTCAGAGACATGCTGACCTGTCACACTCAGAGACACACCCACCCATCTTTCTCATAGACCCGCCACAATTTCACTCAGAAACATGGCCGTGTCTCACCCAGAGACACGCCCACCTGACCTACTCATAGACACCCTGCCAGTCTCACTCAGAGACATGCTGACCTGTCTCACTCAGAGACACACCCACCTGTCTTTCTCATAGACATGCCACAATTTCACTCAGAGACACGCCCACCTGACCTACTCATAGACACACACCCCAGTCTCACTCAGAGACATGCTGACCTGTCTCATTCATAGACATGCCCATCTGTCTCACCCAGAGACACGCCCACCTGTCCTAGGTCATAGACATGCCCACTTGTTTCACTCAGAGACATGCCTACTAGTCTCACTAAGAGACACACCGACCTGTCTCTCTCAGAGACACGCCCACCTGTCTCACTCAGAGGCATGCCCATCTGTCTTCCTCAAAGAAATGCCCACCTGTCTCACTTCCACAGTGAGACATGCCCCCAGACAGATCCACCAGTCTCACTAAGAGACATGCCCACTCGTCTCACTCACAGACATGCCCACGAGTCATCAGTCTACTAGCAGACCCTCCGTTGAGCAATTTTGAAGACTTCTCACTCTTGTACTGTATGTTCATGGATCAAATTTCCATCACAGACATTCACCTAGTTCTTTCTGTGACTTTCTTTTTTTTCACACTGGCATACTTTTCATTTTTGGAACAGTCTGATACGCTCGAACATGTGTAAGTGATTTATGAGTAGTGAGCAGAACGGCGTGAGGAAGCGATGCTCCTGTGAGTGTGTTCGGGGGTTGGGTGTGTTCCTGAGGGGGCCATTTTAAGGCTGGCGAGGTCATTCAGAGTTTTTCTCTGTATTCAGGGCAGTCAGACTCACCACACTGTTAAAATAAACTCAGCAGGGTGGTGCTGGAGCCTGAGCAGAAAATCTGCAGCGGGTGCGTGCACAAACACACGACCTCGAGCTGCATTTACTCAGCACAGAGACTCAGAAAGGAGTAGTGTTGCTGAAGATGAAATGTACTTAATGTTATCCCAAACATATGCATATGTTTATGAAGTATCCTTAGTATCCTTAGTTTTGCGCTAAAGATGCCTGGTTGTGCCTGGCTAGTCTTGGATAAGCTAGACCTTAGTTGGAACTGCATAGTCTGGACTCTGGACTAAGCCTTGCTGGTCTTGGTTAGGACTGCCTAGTCTGGACTAAGCCTTGCTGGTCCTGGTTAGGACTGCCTAATCTGGACTAAGCCTTGCTATCTGGGTTAGGACTGCCTAATCTGGACTAAGCCTTGCTGGTCTTGGTTAGGACTGCCTAATCTGGACTAAGCCTTGCTGGTCTTGGTTAGGACTGCCTAATCTGGACTAAGCCTTGCTGATCTTGGTTAGGACTGCCTAATCTGGACTAAGCCTTGCTGATCTTGGTTAGGACTGCCTAGTCTTGACTAAGCCTTGCTGGTCTTGGTTGAGAGCTGGATAGGCTTGGATAGGACATTCTGGGTTTGTTTAGGACTGGCTAGTCCTGCCTAGATCTTGCTGGTTTGGTGAGGTCTTGGGACATGCTTGGCTAGGTCTGGCTAGACTTGGAAAGTCTTTGCTAATTTTGCGGGGGCTGTGTAGACTTGACCATGACCTGTTGGTCTTGGCTGGGATCTGGTAGACCTGGATAATGCCTAGGCCTTTCTGCTTTTGGCTAGTGTTGTTCTGGATAATGACCACCAGTTTAGCATCTCACAAACTGCATGCCTAAGCCATCACACTCTTACCTCCAGTGGCTTGGTCAGGTGGTTCGGTAATTATGTGCTTTCTGTTATCTGTAAAAATAAAAATAAAAATAATAAATGAAAGGTTGTAGCAGAGCTAAGAATAGTTCTGGTGGCCATCTTGAAGGAGTGAAAGAAAAAAATGTGAAAGAGGATGAGAAAGAAGGTGAATGAGGGCAAGAGACTCAGAGAGACAGAAGAAGAGAGTGTGGTGTACCACAGATACCAGCGGTGAAGAAAGGAGCAGGCCAAGACATGCCCTGAGTCCTGTGTGTGTGTATGTGTGTGTGTGTGTGTGTGTGTGTGTTTTACTTAAACCCACTAAATCTTTGACAGCTATAACAGCACCATCCCCAAGTGTGTTCACAGGACACGCTGTTAACCCTTGTTTAGTCCTGTTTGGTTTTGTGGGATTGTGCTAAGAGACGCTAGCTAAATACTACCTGGTCAGTCAGAACTGAGGTTGAATTCTGAGTGATATTTAGTATTTTTAAAGAGGAGAGACTGTTTTTTGCAGATGGGTTTTCTCAGAAATCCTGTCAGGTTAGCTCACGTTAGCTCGGTGAAATTAGCCCTGAAAAATTTATGAAGGTCCTTTCAGAAATTATGTCTAGTTAGCCAGTATTAACTATCTAGCTAGCGTTGTTTGGATTGCAAACATTTCAAAATGTGACCCTCTTATAAATCCTGTCAGGTTAGCTCCTGCTAGTTGGCTAGTGTTAGCAATGAAGATTAAGAACAAGTTATCAATATGACTTAGGAATCCTCTCATAAATCCTGTCAGGTCAGCAAATGTTAGCAAGCTAGTGTTATAAGTGCAGATTATGAATATTTCTTTAGAAATATGATTTAGGAATCCTCTCAAAGATGTTGTCGGGTTAGTTGATTGTATCTGGCTAGCTATCATAAGCAGTAAAAATTAAGATCATTTGTGAATGGATTCATAAATGCTGTCAGTTTAGCTAGCTAACATTAGTAGTGCAGGTTATAAACATTTATGGATACGATTTCTTTTATAAATCCTGTTAGCACGTCTTAGTTAGTTAGTGTTATGAGTGCAGATTCTAAACATTTGTTCACGTAACTTTGGAATCCTCTCAAAAATCTTGTCAGGTTAGCTCATGTTAGCTAGCTAGCGTTAGAAGTGCAGATTACAAGCATGTACAGTATGAATATAAATTAGGAATAGATTTGTAAAGTGTTAGCAAGCTAGCTAACGCAATCTGTGGAAATATGTCCGCATATGTGAATGGCATTGATTTCTTTACTTAAGTGGCTTCTTTACCTAGATATGCACCCTGCTGTTTGTGTGTGTGTGTGTGTGTGTGTGTGTGTATCATACCTGGTTATCATCAGAGCAGCAGGACTGCTGCAGGTGTTCCTCTGTCCTGATGGGACATGTTTAATTTCAGCCCCTATAAACCGTAGAGCAGTAATTTACTGGGTCTCGTTTTCCGTGTGCGTCTGACAGAAATGTGTAATACCACTCGAATGTATGCTTATCAAACATGATTTACGGTGTTGAGGACTGTCATCTTGTCACCGCAGTATCGTTATGGGATTCCTTCCTATTACAGAGTTTGTATCGCATGTCATTAAATGTAAGGAATTAAACATCCGTCTCTGTCTCTCTCCGTCTCTCGCAGGGTGATATCCAGCAGCTGCTGATGGTTGCTGACCCTAAAGCGGCGTATGATTACTGTGAACACTACATGCCCGACTGTGACACGCCTCATAAAGACACACTGCAAGCTCAGGAACCGGAAGAAGAGGTCAGTATCGACATAACCATAATGACCTTCAGGAACATGGATTAATGAAAGATTACAAATGAAATGAGCAGTATTACCTTACAGGGGTGCGCTAAATATACTGATATTTTCATTGTGATAAGAAAATCTTAAACTGTTATATCATTAAGAGCTAATAGGAATGTAGAAATACGGTTTCTCTGAATGTTACTTCTTTTTTTTTTTTTTTTTTTTAAATTGACCTTGTCTTAAAAATCTTGTAAAATGTGGCACCTGGAAAGAATTTTTTTTATTATTATTATTAATGATATAATTAATTATGCTTATACCACAGCCACAGAATATTTCTAGTTGGCGGACAAGTCTTGGGGAATGTCTCAACCAGCTCGCTAACTGATCAGGGAGTCGGCCATTTTAAGGGCTGTCTCAATCGCAGAGTCGTTCCAGTGCACTGGAACGTTCGCTCCCTAAAAAATCCCACAATGCACCACAAAAACCAGGGAGCACCGATGCTCACTATGTTCCCTTACTGGAAATGACGTCATGTTTTCTGAAGCCTCTCAGCTCGAAGAAAATGGCAGACAAACTCTCAGCCGACTCAGTTTGTTATTGTTGTTGTAGCTCTCAAATGATTAGCGAGTGCTAACTTATTTAGTTCTATATACGGTTTGTTTGAGTCTAAGGATTTTCAAGTATTTAATGATTTTGATTTTTTTTTTTAATCCACTACCTTGCCTATGATCCTGCTTGATATATTATGAAAGAAATATATCTATATCTATCTATCTATCTATATATATATATATATATATATATATATATATATATATATATATATATATATATATATATACACGTGTGATTAAGCTAACAAATGTATATAACATATAAAACTTAAATATTGTTTAAGTTTTTAATTTGTGGTGAGGTTTTACAATGCTAGTATGTAGTCATGTCACAGGAAATTCAGTTATCAGTGTCCCAGTGTGTAGTGAGACAGGTTCCTTGCCAGTGCCCCAACTCATATACATGACATACTGATTCACCATCTACTGAACCAGGGAACTGGTTGAGACATACCCTTGGTTAAACAAACAACAGGCCTAAATCTACTCTCATTATGCTGGGTAACCATGACAACGATCATAAAGTAGCTGTTGTTTAAGCAAGATAGCATGCCAATGTCAGGAAACTCCATCTTCCTGGTATTAGGATGCTTTGGGTGTATTATTTCGCTTATACCACAGCTACTTTGATTGTTGTCATGGTTGCCCAGGAACAGGGCATACTTTTAGACCTGTACTTAAAGTTCAATGCATACCTGTTGGCCAATCAGAAACACTATGGCTATGGCTGTGGTATTAGCATAGATAAAAGTATCATTGTAAAACCATTTCCAGATGCTGCATGTTGTCATACTATGAGGTTTTAGGGGTAACATTGAGAGCAGACGATGTTCTAACAGTTTTATATGACATTTTATGTATTAAACAGTGTTTTATTTTAAAATGCAAACTTTACATAATGTACCAAACCTATAGTATTGATTTCTACAGTTATTATATTGTGGTTTTACCAATGTTGGTTTTATTTCAATTAAAAACTGCAGGTTTACAAATTGCTCCTGAAAACGCTTCAGGTTAGAATGAGCCTTCTGCTTAAGAATGAACACCTCTCCTGTCTGGTCGTGTAGAGTCATGTTCTTGTATGGCTCATGTGTTTTTTTTCCCCCTTGGGATGATGTACTACGTAATGTCCTGGAACGCAAAGAGGGAGCTCCTCTGTTGATGAACTGCTGAACATATTCTGGCAGTGAGCTCAGTGTTTCTTACGGTTTTATTCTGCTAATGCATTCTGCAGGTTCTCAGCTACTGTATATTGATATCTGGGGAGGAAGTTTCGGCACGTGCCATATAAACGCAGCCAACAGCAGCTGCAATTACGGTGTTTTATTGCGCCGAGTGTGAAAAAGACAGTTTGCTTAGTCATAACTTTAAACATTGTGTTCAAGGTTTATTATATTGACTACTGCCATCTGTAGGGTTGTAAGAATTTAAGTTAAATGTTTATTCAAGGACTAGATATTAACATACAGTGGTAACTTGACATGAAGCATGTGGCTGATCTCTGTTGAGTCTTAAGATTGCATTGTAATATCTGAACAGCATGAGCAGTATATGCTCTTGTGGTAGTTACAGTATATGGATACAGAATGTACAGTTGCATCCTCTGTGATGTTCCTGTGACGTTCTATTGCGACGGCAACAGAACCACATGCAAATGTTAAACTGTCAACAGATGCAGATGTTGATTTGATTTCTGATAAGCATCAACCATCCATCCTTAGTGGATGGCTAGTGTGAGACGTCTAATTATACTGTGATGGTATTGATTGGAACTACCTGGTATTGATTGGTTTATCTGGGCCTTGATTGGTTTATCTGGGCCTGGTTAGTCCTGACCCAGCCTTGCTGTATTTGGCTGAGACTGCATAGACTTTACTAAGCCTGGCTGGTCTTGGGTGGGTCTCGGCTAGGATTGACTAGGTCTTGCTGTACTTGGTTAGGTTTTCCTAGACTTGACAGGGCTTTGTTGTGCTTGGATGGGTCTTTTAGATGTGACTGGGCATAACCGGGTCTGGCTATCCTTGGATAGACCAAATCTTATCTTGGTTGGGTCTTGCTAGGATTGGACTGGCCACTGACTCGGTCTTGCAGATTGGGGGCTTGGTTGTGCCTGGCTAGTCTTGGATAAGCTAGACCTTAGTTGGAATTGCATACTCTTGACTAAGCCTTGCTTGTCTTGGTTAGGACTGCCTAGTCTTGACTAAGCCTGGCTGGACTTGGTTGAGTTCTGGATAGGCTTGCGTAGTACTTGCTGGGTTTGTTTAGGACTGGCTAGTCCTGCCTAGGTCTTGTTGGTCTAGTGAGGTCTTAGGACCTGCTGAGCTTGGCCAGGTCTGGCTAGATTTGGATAGTCTTTGCTAATTTTGTGGGGGCTGTGTAGTCTTGGCCATGACTTGTTGCTCTTGTAGAGCTACATAATGCGTAGGCCTTTCTGCTTTTGGCTAGTTTTGTTCTGGACAATGACTAGGCCATGTTACTTTTGGATCTTGTTTGGGCTTTGCTAATGGTTAGGTCTTGCTGGTCATTTGTTTAGGTGTGCCAGCCTAGCATTGGCTAGGCCGTATTGATCTTGGCTGGACCTGCCTAGTCTTGGCTAGGTCTTGCTGGAATTTGCTGGACCTGTCTAGGCTTTGCTAACCCTTGCTGGGCTTGTTTAAGTCTGGAAAATATTGACTAAGCCTTCCTAGGCCTTTGTGGACCTTGGGCTTGCCTTAACATTGTTGCTATGACCAAAATGAATCCAGCCAGTGCAAACAAGCCAGTTTTAACAGCAAGGAAGCAACTTTATGAGCTCCTGAACAGCTGAAAGGGGACTAAAGTGCACTCGTGCATGATGGATTAAGGACATCAGGGGAACAGAGGCTCTAAATTAGATTCATCTGTACCATCACTGCTGTTGGTACAACTTGCTGTGCTGGGATAGAAGAGTGACAGTGGGTCAGAACTAATAAATACAACTCTCATCTAACAGCTTTATTTTTTTGGATAGAGAAAACTAGTGGACTGTCTTTCATAGTCATAGTACATATGTTCAACCCTCCATTCATTGATTATTGTATATCATAATGAATGAATGAATGCGTATTTTATGTAAATCCTGTATGCATTTGTATAAACCACCTTTTGAATGACTGATGTTATTGCTGACCTACTTATTTAATCCAAACTATAATAGACTCTCTTTTTACAGTTTGCACACACTCACACTGTACAAAGCTCATTACCCATAACACAGTAAAGCTATACATTCCATATACAAGTCCCTGTGATCTCATTCCTTTTGGAAGTGAGATCACACACCAAGATGTTTCTCGTTTATAAATCTGCAGGGCCTTTTTAGAAAGCTTTAAACAGACACCTGTGCTCTTTTAAACTTATAATTAAAATACCATCAGTCCAACCAGCCTGATCTCTCTCTCTCTCTCTCACTCTCACACACAGAATCAGGTGACAAATGCTGTAAAAGTCCAAACTTTTATAATGTGTGGTGGTTTTTTTTTTGGAGTAGATGTGGGCGATATGACAAAAATATTAAATCACGATTCTCAAAGACATTTCTCCGATACACAATATGTATCATGATATTTGTTTGCGAACAAATTGCCAGTAATATGCTAGCTTTGGAATAATAATAAAAAAAACAGCTGTTTGACAATACTTGTCATGTTATGTTGAACACTGAAAAGGAGAAAATTAACATTTTACCATTTTAAAAATAAAGTATAAAAAAGTTTAATATCAAATCGGCTGCTTTCAGTCATTTTGTAATTAAAAAAAAAAATTCAAAATCTATAAAACGATATCCATGATGTCTAAGAAAAACATATTATGAAATAAATGATCACAATATTGATATTCAGTTGTCATATCGCCCCGCTCTACTTTGAAATAGAAGTTCTTGAAGAAAGCAATGTGATGCATTTGCATTAACTCACAGACATGACACAACTGGACCACAGATGCATTCAGATGATGCTTTCGAAATTAATGAATTGTTTAATCATTAATTAATTAATTAGTCATTTTAGATTTTAGTGTAATGTCTATTCTAACACTATGTAACATCCAGCTGGTCTTGTTACATCAGAAGAAGTGTGTTGTGTTATATTTTATACACTCTACAGTACTAACCTTCCTCTGACCTCATTTCCTCCTTCTGTCCAGTACGCAACTGCAGTAGATTATGGAGAGTCGTATGATTACTATGACGCAGCGATTCCCACCGACACGCCAAATGCATTTTCAGAATCTCAGGTAAAAAGAACGCAAAAAACGCAAGAACTCTAAGTGGTGCATGTCTGCGGTTGTCAGTGTGGTGTCTGGTTGTCATGTCATGACTTCCCTTGTCTTCATCTCGAGTGTTATTTGTTGACGTCTCCACAGTTTTCAGACTACTGTCCATACCATGTCCACCTGAAGGAACAAACATCTCTCTCTCTCGCTCTCTCTCTCTCTCTCTCTCTCTCTCTCTCTCCATGCTAGTTTCTGAGCTTTGTTTTTGTGTCATGTCTTGCTTGCTTGATCCTGATGTTTTGATGTGTTGTGTTGTGTCTTTTGTCCCTGTTTCACCATCACCCTCCCTCCAGCGAGTGAAGCGTAGTGTCTCCAAGTCCAAGAGGACGACACAGTCCGCTAAGTCCAAAGCCAAGCCTACGTATAAGTACCTGGCCTCAATAAAGAAATCACCTAAAACTTTAGGTCCTAAGAAGACGAGAATTGGTATCCTGGCAGCAGCATCAACGAAGAGGCCCGGTACACGGGTAAAAGACCAAAAAAAAAAAAAAAAACGTAGTCCAACTACGATGGCATGGAGATCTCTCCTCTCCTCCGTTTCTCCTTCTTTTTTCTACCGAGGGAGATCTCCGATGCCCGTCCTCTAATCTGAGCAGGAAGTCAGACAGTTCTAGAGGCCTATCGATCACCCTGTAGTGTGCACGTCTGTTAATCCTTTCTTTCTCGTTCTTCCTTCTCCTTCTCTTTCACTCTGACGCCCGCTTCAGCTAAACAATTTAGACGGCGAGTTCTATACTGAAACTGAACTTGACTACGGGACTGTAGATGCTTCTCAGACTCAGTCTCCTGATGCCACTCCCGGACCCAACGAGGTAAATGTGTAACTTTTTCAATGTTTTTATTTATTTATTTATTTATTTATTTATTTAAAAGAATGACACAGGCTTTAGAAAGTGGATTAGTCCTGGGAGAGTATGAGTCTAAAGCCTAGCAACTGGGAAAATAAACTGGTATGAAATGGCAAAAACCAGAGACAACGATTGTTCTTTGGTTTTTCTGTCCTGGTTGACCAAAACCAATCCACTTTGTATGTCCATGTATTTAACATGTTTGTCATGTCAGTGGATTGTCTCTGCTTTGTGTCTTGCTTTCTGTTGTCCATGTCAATTTCAGCTGTGAAAACTCATAATACATAATAGAATTGCCCAGAAATACAAAGTTAGCTACATTAGAAATACAAAACTAATAATATTCAGCATTCTCGATTAAGGAAGGAAACTAGCCATGCTAGTTTTTCTCATCAGATGCTTTCTGTAACAATGAAAATGTATTTTTAGGACAAATTCAGCAATCTTGGTTACGTAGTTGTCCAGTCTTATCCACATGTGACTGATTTCAAAACCTCGGTATGATCAAATAGTTCTGGTGCTGCTCAGTAAAGCAGAACTGCGATCAACGTAACTGTGCTAGCCAGGCTAGCAGTACAGGCTATATGCTGTGCTCGACTAAGGCTCGTAACTCATAACCTCCGGCTAAAGAAAACGTCCCCTCAGCTCAGAATTCCTACTCGGAAAGTCTCCTCAACCTCGAGCTCAGCAGGTCAACGTGGCCACTCACACAGTTCGCTGTTCTGAGAACGCGAATACATCATGAATCCTCTCATGTTAGCTGGCTACTTTGTAATTCGTATGCACCGAGCTGAAGTTCAGACTTTCGAGTTACGTCGAACGCGGCAACGCTAGCTGGGTTAGCTGCTAGCCTTGGGTTAGCCACGGACACGATGACTTAGCAGAACATTCTTCGGAGATCTTTTCCTGAGGACTTGAAACAGCTTTGTTTTTACACGTGTCACCAAGCAAAGCTAAATCAATGATAAATTCATTAGAGTAATAAAACCTTGGGACTTTTATTAGAAATGAGCCAGATGCACAGTACGATTTCGTTGTAATGTTTGTAATATTTAGGCTGCCAACAGATTACCCGAACAACATGCATAACCGTTTGTTGTTTTGCCTCAGACATGCCTTTTCAGACTTCATTTATTTCTGTCTTTTTTCACATTGAAGCACAGTTAATTCCTCAGTATTGTTATGCTTTATGTGAAAAAGACAGGGATATGTCAAAGTCTGTCACTGTCACTGAAAAGCAGTATAACTGCCTCTAATGAAATATAATGCTCTGTAAATAACCGAGGTAACACTTTATTTGTCCCTGAGTAAACATACACATTATTCATGGCCTATATTAAATTAATCTACTCTAATTATGTATGGGAATAAAAAATGATTGATCTTCTGGGACAATGAAAGTGTGACCTCTCGCTTTCAGACTTCAACTTGCTGTAATTCATTCATGTACATTCATGCAAAGTACTGATTAGTCTCTTCTCTGCAGTAGAACATGAATACAGTAGTCTTAACTGCTTAACTAACCACCATTTTTATATCGCTCGCCTCCCTTCCCCTTTTTGTGCCTCCTCTCTCTTCATTCCTCTTGTTCCTTGACCTCCTCTTTCCTCCTGTTCCCTCATTTCCTCTTTCCTCCCATTCCCTCACCTCCTCTTCCCTCCCGTTCCCTCATTTCCTCTTTCCTCCCTTTTCTTCACCTCTTTCCTCCCATTCCCTCATTTCCTCTTTCCTCCCATTCCCTCACCTCCTCTTCCCTCCCGTTCCCTCATTTCCTCTTTCCTCCCATTCCCTCACCTCCTCTTCCCTCCCGTTCCCTCATTTCCTCTTTCCTCCCATTTCTTCACCTCTTTCCTCCCATTCCCTCACCTCCTCTTCCATCCCGTTCCCTCCTTTCCTCTTTCCTCCCATTCCCTCACCTCCTCTTTCTTCCCATTCCCTCACCTCCTCTTCCCTCCCGTTCCCTCATTTCCTCTTTCCTCCCATTTCTTCAACTCTTTCCTGCCATTCACTCATTTCCTCTTTCCTCCCATTCCCTCACCTCCTCTGTCCTCCCATTCCCTCATTTCCTCTTTCCTCCCATTCCCTCATCTGCTCTTCCCTCCCGTTCCCAAATTTCCTCTTTCCTCCCATTCCCTCACCTCCTCTTCCCTCCCGTTCCCTCATTTCCTCTTTCCTCCCATTTCTTCACCTCTTTCCTCCCATTCCCTCACCTCCTCTTTCCTCCGGTTGCCTCATTTCCTCTTTCTTCCCGATCTCTCACCCCCTCTTTCCTCCCATTCCCTCACCTCCTCTTCCCTCCCGTTCCCTCATTTCCTCTTTCCTCCCATTTCTTCACCTCTTTCCTCCTATTCCTTCATTTCCTCCTTCCTCCCATTCCCTCACCTCCTCTTTCCTCCCATTCCCTCACCTCCTCTTTCCTCCCATTCCCTCACCTCCTCTTTCCTCCCGTTCCCTCATTTCCTCTTTCCTCCCGTTCCCTCACCTCCTCTTTCCTCCCGTTCCCTCATTTCCTCTTTCCTCCCATTTCTTCACCTCTTTCCTCCTATTCCTTCATTTCCTCTTTCCTCCCATTCCCTCACCTACTCTTTCCTCCCGTTCCCTCACCTCCTCTTTCCTCCCATTCCCTCACCTCCTCTTCCCTTCCATTCCCTCACCTCCTTTTTCCTCCTGTTCCTTCACCTCCTCATTTCTCACATACTTTCACCTCACTACTTCTCACCCTTCTTACTTTCGCCTCCTCTTTCCTCTCTCTATTTCCTTCACCTCCTATTTCCTCCCTTCTTACCTTCACTTCCTTTTGCCTTCCCTCCTAACTTCACTTCCTCTTTCCTCCTCTCTTTTACCTTCTCCTCCTCTTTCCTTTCCTCCCTTTCTCTCTTTCCCCTTCCTTTCCTTCCTCTTTTCCATTACTTCACATAACCTGCCTTTGCCCTTTTCTTCCTCTTCACTGCCAATCCCTTTCCTTCTTTTTACTCCCTTAATTTTACCTCCTGTTTCCTCCTTTCCCCTTCTGCCCCTTTACCCTCCTCTTACATCTCCTCCCCTTGCCCTCTCTTTCTCCCCTGCTGCTGCATTGCTTGGCAATGATAAGGCTGTGGAAGAGGGGATTGTGGGTAATTCAGACACCGAGCTGCCCCACGCCACTGTGGACCCCACAATCGCCCCCGAGCACAACGAGCCCAGCGCCACAGCAGGAGCGGACGCGTACGACTTTAAGGAGTACGACCTTAAGGAGTACGACGTGGGCGAGCTTGACAAATCTCACTATGACTTTGGCGCATATGATGAGTTCGGCAACGCGGGCCCAAACCCTGTACCCAATTACGAGGACGAGTTTGGGCCTGCCGTGCCTGCTGAAACCGGTACAGAAGAAACGCAAGTCAAAGCGAACGTAAGTATCACGACACGTGATCAGATGTAGTGTGTGTGTGTGTGATGTGTGTGTGTGTGTTTGTGTGTGTGGGCGTTGCAAATTGCTTGGTGCCATTCTAACAAGACGCTTGGCATGACGAATCCATCACTGTCATGTTGATGTAAGTCTGGATGAGTTTAATGCTGCAAACTCAGTTTAATTTAGCATTAGGTAGCCTATCTAGCATGACCTTTAACAAATACAGTGTAGAAAATTAAATGTGCACAATGTTCCCTTACCGTTGTTTGTTGAGGCTACAAGTCTAAAGTAACATGAAATAAGGGACGCTTATAGCTGCCAGTTTAGCTTCTTGCAAAATGGATCACTAAATCATCACGTACTCAACTGGCTCTGTTTGGAACTATATTATCATCCGAATCAGTTTTACCGTACACTCTCCGCCTTCACACTTTGGGCCACGCCCCCTACCTCAGTCTGAGTGACACCAAACTGTCCGGAGGAAGAAATTTATTCAAAATGGTGCTCCGGTACTGGCGTTTTTAGCTCTGCGTCCATGTCTATAGATAACAGTCTGTCATATTGAGCCTACTGAGAAATGCTAAACTGGTAGCTATACGCTTCCATTACCTGTTAGCGACACTAGCTTTGTAGAAATGAAAAAAATGTCAGCCACTGAAAAACATGTCATGGCTGATAACTGGGATAGAAGGTGCATTGTTTATTTCACTTTTTCTCCCTGAACTCTCACTTTAAAAAGGTAAGACCACCAATAAGTAAAGATCTGATAAGAGGGCTGATAGACACGCATTCCTAGATCTACACACACACACACACACACACACACACACACACACACACACACACACTACTCTCCACACTCTGAATGAAGTCCCGTTCGTTCCCTGCTCCTCTGGCTGAGGTCCGACCCAGCGGCCTGTCAGAACTCTATCTGCCCCGACAGCCTGGAGGCACAGTAATTACCTCATTCCAGAGAGCCAGCTGTGTGTTCAAACATGCCCTGCTCTCCTCCACACACACACACACACACACACACACACACACACTATTTAACCCCCCAATCTCCCACCACTTTGCAATAAACTCGTGCACTTCTTTACGGCCCTCTTTGTGCCCTTCACGTTGTCTTATATATCATGTTCCTCTTCACGCTTCAGCAGTTAGTACGCACATACAGTACGGTAGTAGTATGCATTAAAAGAACTCTAGTATAGGCTATACAATGCATACCACTGAAGCTTCCCATACTATAAAGTGTAACGGACACTTGTTAGTACGCTTGCTGTAGTGCGTAGTCAAGATGCAGTCTGTACTTTCACTCACTCGGTATTCAGGTTATGTGTCTTACACTAACCTGGCTTGACCTTTGACCTGTCTCTAAAGCATCTCTTGCACGATTCCATGCGTATAAAGACTTCACTTCATTTAAAAAAAAATTTTTTGGACAATAAATTATTAATGAATAATATGTACAGTATGGAATAATATGCTTCAGGATGTGCTGTTATAGGAAAATAATCAACGACCATCCTAATATAGATTATATTCCTATAACAGCACATCCTGAACTCTTATACAACAGCAATTTGCCACAAATCTTTCATGAATTTCACTAAAAGAACGACACTTTGTAGTTTTTATCTATTTATAGTTACAAGTAAAACCACTCCTTCACCAGCCTCTCCCATTTCTGAGCTTCTGGCCAATCAGAATCCAGAAATCAGCAGCGCCGTGGTGAACGTGAATTGCGTATAAAATGCGTCACGTTCATATCGTTTTCTTCTTGCACGTGCATGCAGCCGAGTCTCTCCATCTATAACTCAGTCCTCCTCTTATGACTGCACGTGCTCTGATGTTGACCTTTGACCTGGTCTGTGTCCTCAGGTTGGAGGCGGTGCCGAGTATCTGGGACAGAAAGGAGAGAAAGGAGAACCAGCCGTCATTGAGCCGGTAAGTCAGAGCCATGAGTTTAGAGCTCATGCATTCCAGCTGGAGGTGGTGATGTTTGCGTCAAAGTCATGCGGACGTCATACTTGTGCTGGATTAATCAGGAAAATAATCATTTCAGTGTTCGCGAAAGCTAGCAAGTGTTACAATAAGAGGCTGATGTTGGTGTTGGAGTACTTTAGCTAAACAAAGGAAAGAAAAAACAAGCTAATGATGGTATTAAATATTCAATACAGCTAGCTAGCGTCTAGCGTTATACCAGAGGATTAGCATCGGCGCAGCTAGCTAAAGATAAAGAGCTAATTATCTGCATCGCTTGTTGAATATTATCAGGAGGCGTGGCTGCGTTAGATAAACAACATAGCTAAATGCATGAGGGTTGTGTTGTCTTACGTTATCATTGCAACCTTAGTTGCACAGATCCAATTTTTTGCTTAGATCAGATCTGTCTATCTTGACAGTTCTTCACATTCTTCACGTTCATAACCACAGATTTCTTTAGATTCAGTTTTGGTGGATTTCTTCAATTCCGTTTTTGCTTGAATCGATTTCCTAAATATCAAGTCACCAATTTTCCCATCCTTCCCCCTGATTAAAGTTACTCCTGGCTCCGTCGCTGTCCTTCCTTAGATCTTTTGTCGTGCTGACAACCCTGGATATTGACAACGACAACGATATCGCATGCATGAATTCCGACCCGAGCGTTCTCCGTTCTCCTTCGTGTCACCCGGGAGAACATACAGAAGTAGCTCAGGTCTGATTTGAAAAGTTTTCGAATCACATTAAGGCGGAAATCGGATTTGTGTCACTTCGCCCTGGCAACCTGGACGTAACTGTAATACGCATGACATCAGCGAGGACCCTGTCAATCATCACACTGTTCCTTAATCCTAATAGGAAGTAGAAGAGTGACCCCAGATCAGTGTTAACAGAAACTAGAGCAGGCGTAAACTCAGCATTCACAGCATTTTTTAATTACACCATAAGAAAAGATGAGATATCAGGAGAATGTCTTGATTTCTTATGTGTAACTGCATTTGTTATTTATTTATTTTAGGGAATGCTGGTAGAGGGCCCTCCAGGTCCGGCTGGTCCTGTTGTAAGTAACTCACATTCAGAATATTGTGTCTTGTTTCTAAAGATCTAAACTGTGTCACCAGTTATTCAGTTACGTAAGGGCGATAGATAATAAACTGGCAACCCAGTGTATATACACACACACACACACACACACACACACACACACAGAATGTTTTCATTTTTATTATTAGTATTACATTACCGAGGTTCCCAAACACATTCCTTCGAACTGTAACATTCCCATCAAGCCAATCTACACACATTTCCAATAAACAAGACTTGAAAATGTCTGATTTTGCTCTGAATGTTTCAGGGTCTTCCAGGATCCCCTGGTCTACAAGGCCCCCCTGGACCAGCCGGAGATCCTGGCGACAGGGTGAGTGTTTATTCCTGTCGCCGTCCAGTCTGAGATTCCCATGGAAACGACCTCTGACCTTTGGAATAGAGAATGCTTGATGCACGGAGGGGGGACATTTTCAGGGCACACATCCAGGGACTCTTCAGGCTTAAGGGCTTGTTGTCTTTTAATGCGAATATTTTATTTGTTGATTTTTAAAACTTTTTGAGTAAGTAATAGGAAATAGACGGAGGACAAGATTGTGTTTTTGCTGCTGAGTCACGAAAATGGCAGACAGAGGGAGTGTAAAAACCTAGTCGTCTCTTTTATTGGTCGTGGTTGGCTTTGCTTTGGTCTGAGAGAGGGCTTTGCAGTGAAATATTTGTCAAAACATCCAAATTATTCCAAATTAATTGATCTGCGTGAGGCTGGATCTGGTCCTAGACCTCTCTGGACAATTTGTTATGAAAACAAACAGTTTGTTTAGTGCCTCGAAGCCTTCGCCACAGCGAAATTAAATGATTAAATTAGCATGTCAGTGTGAAATTGATCATCACAGTAGATTTTCCAGGAGCTTTCTCATTCTGGATAGCACACTGCTGGTAGCTTTGGGTTGTTGGCTTTGCTACTCAGCTCTAAATGAACAGTGTATGCACAATGGTTTTGACGATGCCAGAAAGTTCTTCAGAGAGCCATTCACCATCACACACCGACACTCACCATCACAAACCGACACTCACCATCACACACCGACACTCACCATCGCACACCGACACTCACCATCACACACCGACACTCACCATCACACACCGACACTCACCATCACACACCGACACTCACCATCACACACCGACACTCACCATCACACACCGACACTCACCATCACACACCAGCACCGACACTCACCATCACACACCGACACTCACCATCACACACCGACACTCACCATCACAAACCGACACTCACCATCACACACCAACACTCACCATCACACACCAGCACCGACACTCACCATCACACACCGACACTCACCATCACACACCGACACTCACCATCCCGCACCAACACTCACCATCACACACCAACACTCACCATCACACACCAACACTCACCATCACACACCAACACTCACCATCACACACCAACACTCACCATCACGCACCGACACTGACCATCACACACCAACACTCACCATCAAAGACCAACACTCACCATCACGCACCGACACTGACCATCACACACCAACACTCACCATAAAAGACCAACACTCACCATCACGCACCATCACACACCAACACTCACCATCACGCACCATCACACACCAACACTCGCCATCACGCGCCATCACTCGCCATCACATGCCAACACTCACCATCACGCACCATCACGCACAAACACTCACCATCATATATCTTGTATCTCATGTTGCTATTTGGGAGAACATTCTAGTAAAACACCAGCTCAGCATCTGGGTTTGTCAATGTTTGATGTATGAATGCCTGCTGTGGAGTAGATTCAAGATGGCCGACTCCTCAGGGCCTCTTCTGAAGGATGTGAGTTAATAATGTGCCAGAAGAGCTTGTTTCCTCTGTTTATTTTACAGTCTCTGCTTAACTGCAGGGAGGGAAACAGTGGAGCCTTTCAATTTAGAGCAGTGCACCTTTGGGAGAAGTGAAAAAATCAGCCGTGTGTGTAAACGAAGCCACACTGAGAGAACTAAAGCTGTTTAACTGCAATAAAGCACTAAAAGAAATGTGTGTGGTACTGCACACTGGTGGAGTTGGAGGAGCTTACTTAGTCCCGGTCGCTGTTTATTATTTCTGTAAATATTTTTCTGAGTAGTTTGAAATTTTTAGATGGAGTAAAAGAGTAAAAACTTTCTGTGAAGGCCTAATGACCCTTGTATGCATTCTTACAGGTTATTATGTATTTATAAGTCATTTTACATGTTCTTAGGAATGTCTACTTATGAAGCTACACAGAATGCATTACAAGTTGTGTTCGTAACTCATTTTCACCAATACCAAAGATCCTGGTTTAAATAACGCATTATAACATGTTATGAATACATTCTGAGCATGTTATAATGTATTTATAAGGAGTTTTACCCGTTATGGTGTATAAGCACCAACGCAGTTTAATGTGCCTGTAATTAAACGTATTGCACTATGAAACATGGGTTGATATTGATGTTATAAAGTGTTACAAAACTACTTACTGTATAATGCATTATATTCAGAATTCATAATGTATACAGTATAGTGCATGTTCATAAATATAGTGTAGATTTATATTATAGTGTGTATATAGTATAATGTATACCATAATATGTGTATAATAAGTTATTATATGTTATGAATGTGTTCATAGTTTATCGTAGCCTTGACCTTCATAGAAAGTGTTACAGAGTCTCGTTTCTGTTCCTTGTGATGTATCTGATCCGGTGATTTTCCTTTCGCTTTCCATCAGGGTCCTGCAGGTCGAGCCGGGCTTCCCGGAGCGGACGGGATGCCAGGTCCTCCCGGGACCATGCTGATGCTGCCGGTAAAATCCCCCTTTTAGTATTTATATCATTTATATCATTTATATCATTTTCACTCTACATGTGATGACCTGAAATAGCCAAACAAGGGTTATTGTATCTTATGAGTTACAGATAAAAAGAAGAATAAATATTTAATATTCCTAAAAATGAAGGCATCGAGATGATGTACATTGTTTATCTGTATCTTTTAAACATGGGCTGTTATAAATGTAACACAGGTTTATTATGACAATGTGGCACGTTAGAACCTTATTTCTTGATTAATATGTAATGTCTTCCCCGTGTGAACACCTCATGAGGATAAGAGATAAAAATATGTTTGTACATATATTAATAATTTCCTGGAAGTAAAAAAAACCAAAAAAAAACGCATATAGTCTTTGAGTTGCCAATGTGTTGCTAGATTGCTAGATATAGTAAAATATAATGTATATTAATAAATACACTATTTTCTAGGTTCCGGTGTATTTGGTATGTTGAGCTAGTAAACTCATAAAATAATAAACTCCTTGTATAAAATGGGCAAAAACTCAAAGTGCATCACTGTATCATTTTAGTCCAACACATTTTAATGAGCATGTTTACATGCATTTATTAAAGATAATAAATAATTAACTTTGACATAATTCTCATACATTTAAAAAAAGTTATTTATTTATTTATGTTCTTAATTTATTTGTTATTCTATCTGTCTATCTATCTATCTATCTATCTATCTATCTATCTATCTATCTATCTATTCATGTGTTCATTTATTTATACATTTATTCATTTAATTTCTTATTTATTTATTTGTTATTCTAACTATCTATGTATACACTTCTTTGTTCATTTATTTATTTATTTTCTTATTTATTTATTTGTTATTCTATCTATCTATCTATCTATCTATCTATCTATCTATCTATCTATCTATCTATGTATACACTTTGTTAATTAATTTATTTATTTTCTTATTTATTTATTTATTTATTTATTTGTTATTCTATTTATCTATTCATGTATTCACTTCTCTGTATATTGATTTATTTATTTATTTAATAGAACCAATTTGAGTGATATGTGAACACTGTGTAATACTGTGTGTGTGTGTGTGTGTGTGTGTGTGTGTGTGTGTGTGTGTGTGTGTGTGTGTGTGTGTGTGTGTGTGTCGTAGTTCCGTTTCGGTGGTGATGGTGAGAAAGGGCCGGTGGTCTCGGCTCAGGAGGCTCAGGCTCAGGCCATTCTGTCCCAGGCCAGGGTAAGTGCACTTTGGGAGGAGGCAAACACTTTTAGCTTTTTACGGCTGCTACTGAGTGAGAAGGGCGTCTGTGTGTAAAGTTTACGGCCTTCGGCTGAGAAGCGAGGGGGCGGTTTGGGTGGAAGAGGGTAGTTTTGAGGGGGGTTAAGGGTTCATGGAGGTATTTTGAAGTTCTGGGATTCGCTAAAATGCCACTTGCTGAACAGTAAAAATAGCAGCGAGGTTGACGACCCACAGGTGGGTTAACAGGTGTCTGAGAGATAGCATAGTACACGCCCTATATAGACACACACACACACACACACACTTACACATAGTGTATATAGTATATACAGTAAAAACACAGTGAGTCTAATCATCAGTTGAATTAATTTGCAATTTGGATGAACAAAAAATAAAAGTTTTTCTGTGTGTGTGTGTGTGTGTGTGTGTGTGTGTGTGTGTGTGTGTGTGTGTGTTTATATAGGGCGTGTACGATGATTTATAATGATGTACAGATGTACATGTATAGTGATGTGTATGCCAATCCAATTTCAAATTCAATTATTATTATTATTATTATTATTATTATTATTATTATTATTATTATTTTTATTATTGTACTAGTAAAAAGTGGAAATTTCTGGCCAACTGATTCAGTTTGATTTTGATTCTGATTCATAAACTGATTTTTGACTACATTATGATTTTTACCACACACACACACACACACACACACACACACATATACACACACACACACACACACACACACACATACACATACTGTTATTACAAATTACATGCATATAAACTTTCCCCCTTCTCTCTCTCTCTCTCTCTCTCTCTCTCTCTCTCTCTCTCTCTCTCTCTCTCTCTCTCCTCAGTTGGCGATGCGAGGTCCTCCCGGTCCGATGGGTCTAACGGGACGCAGTGGTCCTGTGGTGAGTCACTCGTCACTCGTCCCTTTTCCATCATTATAATACATTTTATAGAACAGAAGAGATCCATTTCTGAGAACATGGTGGAAAAGATAGCAAAAAAAAACAAAAAAAAAAAACAATAAATAAAGGATTTAACGACATCCAGTCGGCCGCTAGTTACTGTGAGTAATGATAAAGTGTTGTAGAGATACCGATATCAGAAAAGTGTGCTGTGTTGTTAATATACTCTGTCAGGAAATAAAGTACATCAGGTGAAGGTGATGAAATTGTAGCTGAGTGACAGACTGCCCTCTGCTGGTTATATTACTGTATTACACACTGTGTGGTGTGACTGATTCTCTCTCTCTCTCTCTCTCTCTCTCTCTCTCTCTCTCTCTCTGTCAGGGTCTTCCTGGTGCTCCAGGTCTGAAGGGTGAGTCCGGTGATCAGGGTCCTCAGGTGAGACACCACACACACACACACACACACACACACACGACCCTAACTAATATGGTCAAAGGGCCGTTTAGGAAACGTCATGTGACGTCGTTAGATTTCAGTAGCCGTATTTCTGACCGTGATGTCCTCCGCAGGGTCCCAGGGGGATGCAGGGACCGTCAGGACCGATAGGACAACCAGGGAAGAGGGTGAGTCATGACCTCGGAACGTTTCAGCTTAAAAATGAGGAAGACAAAACTCAGGCCTGTTATTCAAAATCTGTTCTGCAAGTCAAATTCATCACACACTCGTCATAAAAGCCCCAATAACACCATTCATATGTTTATTTATTTAATAAAATCACAAAACATACAGTATTTGTTTAAAAAAACAAAAACAAAATATGTGGTATATTTTCATCAGTTACACTTGTAATGTTTCACTTCTTGACCTCTTTGGATAAATGAACTGCTCATGTTTAGTGTAAAAGTTATATAATGTAGAACCTGGGATTGTTTCTAAGGTTTCCTAAAGAAGGTTGGTTTTCCTAATGTACTCTCTCTCTCTCTCTCTCTCTCTCTCTCTCTCTCTCTCTCTCTCTCTCTAATAATAATAATAATAATGTATTTTGTGTGTGTGTGTGTGTGTGTGTGTGTGTGTGTGTGTGTGTGTGTGTGTGTGTGTGTGTGAAAGGGTCGTGCCGGAGCTGATGGAGCTCGTGGAATGCCTGGAGAACCCGGAGCTAAGGTTAGAACATCTAACTTGCTATAAGTTACAAATATATATATATATATATTTGAGTCAGAGTGTTAAAGTCGTTTACATTTCTGACAATTTTGCTGTGTGTGTGTGTGTGTGTGTGTGTGTGTGTGTGTGTGTGTGTGTGTGTGTGTGTAGGGTGACAGAGGGTTTGATGGCCTTCCAGGTCTCCCAGGAGAAAAAGGACACAGGGTGAGTACAAACACTGTCTTGCTTGATTAAACACACACACACACACACACACACACACACACACACACACACACACACACACACACAATTTTATATACAGTACATTTAGTAATTATCCATTTATTTACGTAGATTATTACTATTTATATCAGACTTCAGTATTGGGTAGAGTAGAGTAAGGAATAAGGGAAGAATAAAACACTCTGTGTTGTGCTGCTATAGGAAAATAATCAAGGACTGGGTGGTGTGATGAAGCGGAGTTATTGCTACCACCATTAAGTTGATTATTTTCCTACAACAGCACGTCCCTGAAGGGTTATATTTCTCTTGAACCACATCAGTTTGCCAACGATTATTATTCTGTATATATTCAAGAACGACACGTCGTACGTTTTATCCATTTATAGTTACATGTAATGTTGTACAACATCTGTGAGACTTTACAGAAGTTACAGTAGCAGGTTTTTTTTTTTTATTCTGTTCCATGTCACATAATTAGCAAGTTAGCTTTGGGAGCTAGCTAATTAATGGAAAGCACATAAAATAGCAGCGTAAGCTATGAGGTCGCGTTATATAAGCTAATCATCTTTAACCACAGAATGCCTTATTTATTTACTTCTTTAAATGACTCCTGAGTAGGAGCGACAGTCTGTTTATCAACTTACAGGGAACTCTGGAATTATGGGTTCGCAGACACAGAAGGACACTAACCAACACTTAAATTAGACCAGACTCAGAGTATCTCTCGTCTAATGATTTCTACCTTACAGCTGGAACATAAGGGCAGTGCTTATCGTCGCTCCGTTAATCAACAGAACTCACTGTAGGGGTTTCAATATGAAGATCTGCTGAGTGTTTCAGATGATGTGGTGCAGTGTGTATGCAGCCAGTGGCATTTCAGAGCTGAACAGTGCTGCTTTGTGCTCCAGGTGAATGAGAGACAGGCTTTTATCGGATTATGGACAAAAACGTCTTTACAGGGTTTAAAGGACGTGGCGTAAACAGAAAGGTCACCTCAGACACCTTAAACATTAAACATAGACTACATTTTCTTTATATGGAGGTTTAGAAGTTAGGACAGATTGTATTTTTTGAGGTGTATTTTGTGAGGTGCTTTCTTTTATAAAGAAAATTTGTTTTTGGTAAAAATGGTATTTAAAAGTAACATTATTAATAAGTATAAGTAATAAACGACATAAACATGCCTAACTTACTTGCTTCACATGATTACAATTTCATCACCATCAATACATCTTACTTTACGTAATATAGTGTCATTTCTCAGTGTAATGTATATTACATTACAGTATTGTTACATTATGTTATTGTTACACTGTAGTCTCTCTTACATCTTTACACATTATGTTACAATTACATCGTACCGTATCATATTATAATTCAATTATAAGATACCGTATCATACTGTATCTTACATGATTATTACTTTCTACAATATGTTAGGTTTTGTCACCATTACCCCGTACCGTGTGTTACGTTGTGTCCCATTACCCCATACCGTGTGTTACGTTGTGTCCCATTACCCCGTACTGTGTGTTATGTTGTGTCCCATTACCCTGTTACATTGTGGCTTCATTATCCCGTACCGTGTGTTACGTTGTGGCTTCATTACCCCGTACCGTGTGTTACGTTGTGGCTTCATTACCCCGTACCGTGTGTTACGTTGTGTCCCATTACCCTGTACAGTGTGCTAAGTTGTGGTCCCATTACCCTGCACCGTGTGTTACGTTGTGTCCCATTACCCTGTACAGTGTGCTAAGTTGTGGTCCCATTACCCTGTACCGTGTGTTACGTTGTGTCCCATTACCCCATTGTGTCCCCATTACCCTGTACCGTGTGTTACGTTGTGGTCCCATTACCCCGTACCGTGTATTAAGTTGTGGTCCCATTACCCTGTACCGTGTGTTACGTTGTGTCCCATTACTCTGTACAGTGTGCTAAGTTGTGGTCCCATTACCCTGTACCATGTGTTACGTTGTGTCCCATTACCCCATTGTGTCCCCATTACCCTGTACCGTGTGTTACGTTGTGGTCCCATTACCCTGTACCGTGTGTTACGTTGTGTCCCATTACCCTATACCGTGTGTTACGCTGTGTCCGCATTACCCTGTACCATGTGTTACGTTGTGTCCCATTACCCTATACCGTGTGTTACGTTGTGTCCGCATTACCCTGTACCATGTGTTACGTTGTGTTCCATTACCCCATTGTGTCCCCATTACCCCGTACCGTGTGTTATGTTGTGTCCCCATTAACCCATACCGTGTGTTACGTTGTGTCCCATTACCCTGTACAGTGTGTTAAGTTGTGGTCCCATTACCCTGTACAGTGTGTTAAGTTGTGGTCCCATTACCCTGTACAGTGTGTTAAGTTGTGTCCCCATTACCCTGTACCGTGTGTTATGTTGTGTCCCATTACCCCATTGTGTCCCCATTACCCCATACCGTGTGTTACTTTGTGTCCCCATTAACCCGTACCGTGTGTTACGTTGTGTCCCATTACCCTGTACTGTGTGTTACGTTGTGTCCCCATTACTCCATACCATGTGTTATGTTGCGGCCCCATTACCCCGTACCGTATGTCTTCTTCTTTAATCTGTGGCTTCATTACCTCACACAGTATTTTAAATTGTGCGTCATTACATGATTGTTGAGTCCTTAGATGATGTGTTATCTAATCATTTTATTGTACCATAATTTACACGGTCATCCCTACATGATACCATATGTTATATTGTGTGATGATTATTGTATGTTGCGTTATCATTACGTCACACCCGTTATATTACGCTATTGTTACATTTATGGCATTTGGCAGATGCCCTTATCAAGAGCGACTTACATTTATACATCTGAGCAGTTGACAGTTAAGGGCCTTGCTCAAGGGCCCTTGGCAGCTTGTTGGTGCTGGGGTTTGAACGACTTTCCGATCAGTAGCCCAACATCTTAACCACTGCCCAGTATTGTTACTTTGAAGCATTATACTATCGGTTGCATTATGTCATGTATGTTACATTACATTCCACCATTTTACATTCCAACACCATTACTTCAGAAGAATGTATTGTCATTGTTACATTACACCGTATGAAACATTATGGCATTATGTTACCTACGTCATTGTTATATGATACCATATGCCCCATAACATCAATAGACTGTGCTTCCTTTTACATTATGTTATTTTTACATTTCTTTGTGTGATACATGATGTGATGCATTGTTAGAAATTCATGTCGTCTGGTCACATCAATAATATTTGACATTGTATTACATAAGAGGTGAAAATCTGGAATGTAATTTTCTGGTGACTGGTTGGTGGGGTTTGGGCTCATATGAAATATTTTTGTGCGTTTAAAATTTCAGTGTCTGATTAAGGGAACAGTGTGTGTGTGTGTGTGTGTGTGTGTGTGTGTGTGTGTGTGTGTGTGTGTGTGTGTGTGTGTGTGTGTGTGTGTGTGAGTGAGAAAATAATCAAATCCGAGATTAACCCACTCCCACAGTAACTCCTTGCCTACTGGTACAGGCTCAGGAACAGGCAAACAAGGAGCAGTACTGTAATAATGGTTCATAAACATTTGGGTGTACTTGATTATGAAATATTTTCACATCTCATTATAATTTATGAGCCCGTTAACAGTAATAAATGACATGTCAGTGTGATGGATTGCCTACATTGTGCTAATGGCACTGAAAACACCAGCGTCCTGAGGAAAATTCACTGGCACAGAGACTAGGAAACAGAGCATACTATCATTCAGCAAGGACACAAACGGCTAGAGCATTAATGTAGAAGCCCTCTGTTCTGGAATATTCACACACATCATGGCTATTGTCATGGCTAACAAGAAATGAAAATCTCTCTCTCTCTCTCTGTCACTGGTTCTAATTCTCTCCATTTCTCTCTTTGTTCTCAGGGAGATATTGGTCCCCATGGACCCCCTGGTGCTCCCGGAGAGGACGGACCCAGAGTAAGTTTTTTTTTTTCTTTTTAGCAGAGTGTAAACTCCATAGCCTCCACTTTGGCTGAAATATTAAACCGCTACCGTGTCTCGTCTCTGTAGGGGGAGGATGGAGAGATCGGGCCAAGAGGGTTGGCTGGAGAGAGCGTGAGTTTGCACTTTCACTAACGACATATACACGTTGTACATGTTTAAGACTGAACTTCCTGTTTTCCTTCCTAAACATCCTGATGCCGTACAATATATTTCATTTATACTGTAAAAGTACAGGTGCAAATGTAATTACGTAATACAATATCACCAGTGTATTGCTAATATGTTTGGGTTTAAATTTAATTTCAAAAGTCACACCCCCTATTGATGTACTCCGCCCACTTATATTTAGCCACCCCCATACAGAGTCCATTTCATAACTCACCTCACCATTCTCAAACTCTAACTAAACACCAGACTGTTCTTGCTTGCTATGGATTAAATAATAATAATTTAATCTAAGCTGTAAATCAGACAGCCGATGAAGCATCACATAATTAACAACAACAAAGTGTCTGATAATAAGCTAATGAAGCAGAACAGTATATTGGCTTTGTCAAGCTACATAAATGACTTTACATCATGAAATCCAGGGAGTCGGATGCAAGTGCAGTGATTTTAATGATAAACAACTAAAACCCAAACAAAATACAGGGGGAAAAAAAAAAAAAACTGGAATAAAAGACGAGACTAAGGCAAGGCAAGGCAAGGCAAGGCAAGGCAAACATGAAAACAGACAACTACAACAGTAACCATACAACCTATACATTTATATAATGCTTTACAACCAAGGAGAGAAAAACACTGAACTTAAATAGGGTAACTAATTAGGGAAACACTAAACAGGTGTGCACAAACAGAGGAAGTGTCTGCGTAGACAACAAAAGAAGAAATTTTAAAAAATGAGTGAGGGTGCCCTCTGGTGGTCTGGGGAGGAATTGTCCATGGTGGACGTGACGCTTTACATCTGTTACTTATAAAGGTTCAGATAGGCGACTTGAAAACAGGAATGAATGGTGACAGCAGTTAACTTTTAATGCTTAACCATTACTGATTATTTTACGGCCGTCAATGAGACAATTTGAAGTGGTTGCGGTTTGTTTCGTACAGTAGAGGATCTTCATGTTACCACTTTCGACTATCATGGAAATGGAGGTGTGCGCGTGACTGTTTCTTTATCTCACTCAAAGCCACACCCACGGAAAGACTGACCAATCCCACCTGCTCCTGTACTCTACTCTAGTCTCAATGAGATGTCTGTTTTGAACTTTGAAGCGGAGAGTAAACACTAACCTTCATCTATTCATCTGTTTTTGTAAAAAAAAAAATTGTGTCGTAACTTCACATTAGACCATAATGGAAAAAAACAACGACTTTCCTTTCTGACCTCTGTAGGTCTCTGTAGCTAGTCTCTGAGCCAATGAGCTGCCTTCTGGTAAATGATTTACATGTGATTGGATAAACTGCCACAGAGGATCTGCTGTGGTATTGTTCCCAGTGCTTTCTGGGTTGCATCCAGACCCAGTCCACCACTGTCTTAAAAGAATGCAGAAGATACAAGCTATATAGAGGAATGACAATGAAAACCCACTTGACTTGACTTCAAAAGGAAATGGGAGGAGCTGATCTGATTGGATATCTCAGCAGGTCATATAACCACGCCTCTTAATAAGGAATCAATTCTATGTCCAGTTCTGTTTGAAGGGTTACCATCTGCACCAATGGTCACGAAAATACCAAAAAAGAGACAGATTTTCACTATACACTGAAGACATTTGGGTTTGAGATCAAAAGACAAATATGAGACGATAGATTACATTTACGGCATTTGGTAGACACCCTTATCCAGAGCGACTTACATTTATCTCATTTATACATGTGAGCAATTGAGGGTTAAGGTGATGATGTAAAAGGGACAGGGCGACTATCTAAAGGGGACAGGGTGACCCTTGCTCAAGGGCCCAACAGTGGCAGCTTGGCGGTGCTGGGATTTTGAACTCACGACCTTCTGATCAGTAGCCCAACATCTTAACCACTGAGCTACCACTGCCCTAGATTAGGATTTCAGCTGTAGTTTCCTCATATTTACATCTAGATATGTTAAACAACTTACAACGTGGCACCTTTGGTGCCAGACCACACAACTTTGTCTTTTGTTTGTGTTGCAATTACCAAAATAGATGCCACTGACTACAACGATATTGCTTTTAGCCAGTACATCACTGTTTTTAGTATTCTATAAGGAGAAATATAATTTGAGAAAATTGTATTTATGTAATTGTAACTCCTTCGTGTTTTTCCTCTCAGGGTCCACGAGGTCTGCTCGGTCCCCGAGGTCCTCCAGGTCCTCCTGGCCAGCCTGTGAGTATTGCTTTTTTTTTTTTTAGCACCCTTTTTTGATAGCTCAGTGCTAATTCAATTCAATTTTTATTTGTATTGCGCTTTTAACAATCTGATATGATGGCTCTCCATAGGGTGTAGCTGGTGTGGATGGTCCTCATGGTCCCAAAGGAAACATGGTAAGATTTTAGATATTCATTTTTTACCTAAACTTTAGGTCCTCGCTTAATGAATTTGATCTGTTTCACTAACTAAAATATTTTCACCATGATGCTTTATGTGACGAGTGTTCTAACTTCTCTAATGAAACACTTTAAGAATCATTTTTAATCGTATTCACAGTACAAAAAAATTATATTTCGTTAATTTACACTGAGTTGTGAGTTTATTAGCATATCAGCGTGTTAAAATTCGAACGTGGAAATATGTGGTCTTTTAAAATAAATGTTATATTTCTATTGCTGTAAAGAAATATTTGTTAAATTTGGTGAAAAAGTGGAACAATATGAAAAATAAAATAATTAACATCTAACACCTTTTCTGATGAAAATCATTTAAAAAATAATATTAACAAAAATATTTTGCAAATTCTGTTCAGGCAGTTTACACTGAGTTTATTAGCATATCAACAAGATCATTCAATAATGTGGTGGAAAAAATGGGTTCTATTACCATAATGATTGTTTAATGCTAATAAATTAGATAAAGAGGAAAAAAATGGTCATTTGTAACATTGTCCAGTAGTGAAAGATCAGGATTTAGCATGTTTCTACAGTCTGACTAGCACAAGTTTTGTTAGCGAGCTAGCAAAGAAATGAAGAGTGGCACGTGAACCTTACATGACCTCACATAGCCTAACGACACAGAGACATGCTCCCAGTGTGTTTACTTCAAGTCCACTTGCTAAATAAGCTGAACGCCACGAGCAGCAGTGGAAACTTAAAGTTTCAGTCAAAGCAAAAATGAAGGTTAAGCCCTTTACCTCAGGTCAGAAACTTAGCGATGTAGCGCTAACAGGGCATGAAAGGAAACATTGTTTGTGAGGTATCCAAGCAGATACAGGCTCGCAGATTAAAAACGTCAGTCCATGTAATGAAACACAGAAGCAGAATGTACAAGTATGGCATTATAGCTCCTTTACCAGTCTTTCTCTTTTTTTAGGGACCTCAAGGAGAACCGGGTCCTCCTGGTCAGCAGGGAATCCCAGGAACACAGGTGAGTTCACATTAAACACACATTACCCTGAGAGGAATCTCTCTATATGTCAGTCAGATGTTTGATTTAATTATAATATTGTACAGAATTACCGGTCATTTACTACAGCTCGTCAGGGAATTATATCCAATTCATGTGTTTTTGTTTTAATCAATTTAATGAATTTGCTATTTATTTTAATTATTATTTGAAATGCTGAAAATTTTCTGCCAACCCAATTCAACTGAAAAATATTATTATTATTATTATTATTATTATTATTATTATTATTATTATTATTATTATTATTATTGTTCTTGTTGTTGTTGTTGTTGTCTGGGAAGCAAAGTAATGTTTGCTTGTTTGTTTATCTGCAGTAGATATTTAAACAATGTGCCATTTTAAAGCGTATAGCAATCATTTGGTTTGTCATTTTGCATATATTGTTTTTAGTAAATGTTTATAACAACAACAACAACAACAACAACAATAATAATAATAATAATAATAATATAGTTACTAATTAATAATAATTACTTATCTTCTACACATGGTTAAATATATCAGCGTTATAATTGGCTGGGGTTTGTGGGTGGGCGGGGCCTAGCCTAAACTAAACTGAGTCTCAGTGTTCCTGCTGTGAGGGAAGTGAAAGCATCTCATTCATACAGCACCGGCTTCACATTACACACACACACACACACACACACACACAGACACACACACACACACACACACACACACACACACACACACACACACACACACAGAGTAAACACACGTGCCTGGACACACATACACTGTAAATACACACTTTTCGTACCCACATTCAGTTCACAAGAAAACAATGGGGGCATTATTAGGTTCCAAATACCATGCACACAAACACACACACACACACACACACACACACACACACACACACACACACACACACAGACTGTTCATCTGCTCTCTCTGTCCTACAGGGGCTGCCTGGACCTCAAGGGCCAATCGGACCTCCGGGAGAAAAAGTAAGTAACCCTGTCCCCTTTACATCGTCACCCTGTCCCCTTTACATCGTCACCCTGTCCCCTTTACATTGTCAGCCTGTCTCCTTTACATTGTCATCCTGTCCCCTTTACATCGTCAGTCTATGCCCTTTACATTGTCACCCTGTCCCCTTTACATTGTCACCCTGTCCCCTTTACATTGTCATCCTGTCCCCTTTACATCGTCACCCTGTCCCCTTTACATCGTCAGTCTATCCCCTTTACATCGTCGCACTGTCCCCTTTACATCGTCACCCTATCCCCTTTACATCATCCCCCTGTCCCCTTTACATCGTCACCTTGTCCCCTTTACATCGTCACCCTGTCCGCTTTACATCGTCACCTTGTCCCCTTTACATCGTCACCCTGTCCCCTTTACATCGTCACCTTGTCCTCTTTACATCGTCACCCTGTCCCCTTTACATCGTCACCCTGTCCCCTTTACATCGTTACCCTGTACCCTTTACATCATCAGTCTATCCCCTTTACATCGTCACCCTGTCCCCTTTACATCGTCGCCCTGTCCCCTTTACATCGTCGCCTTGTCCCCTTTACATCGTCACCCTGTCCCCTTTACATCGTCACCCTGTCCCTTTACATCATCACCCTGTCCCCTTTACATCATCACCCTGTCTCCTTTACATCGTCACCTTGTCCCCTTTACATCGTCACCCTTTCCCCTTTACATCGTCTCCCTGTACCCTTTACATCGTCACCCTGTCCCCTTTACATCGTCAGTCTATCCCCTTTACATCGTCGCACTGTGCCCTTTACATCGTCAGTCTATCCCCTTTACATCGTCGCACTGTGCCCTTTACATTGTCACCCTGTCCCCTTTACGTCATCACCCTGTACCCTTTACTTCGTCACCCTGTACCCTTTACGCCGTCACCATGTCCCCTTTACATCGTCACCCTGTCCCCTTTACATCGTCACCCTGTACCCTTTACATCATCCCCCTGTCTCCTTTACATCGTCGCACTGTGCCCTTTACGTCGTCACCCTGTCCCCTTTACGTCGTCACCCTGTACCCTTTACGTCGTCACCCTGTACCCCTTACGTCGTCACCCTGTCCCTTTACATCATCAGTCTATCCCCTTTACATTATCGCACTGTCCCCTTTACATTGTCAGTCTATCCCCTTTACATCGTCACCCTGTCCCCTTTACATCGTCACCTTGTCCTCTTTACATCGTCACCCTGTCCCCTTTACATCGTCACCCTGTCCCCTTTACATCGTCGCACTGTCCCCTTTACATCGTCACCCTGTACCCTTTACATCGTCACCCTGTCCCCTTTACATCGTCAGTCTATCCCCTTTACATCGTCGCACTGTCCCCTTTACATCGTCACCCTGTCCCCTTTACATTGTCAGTTTATCCCTTTAACATAGTCAGTCTGTCCCCTTTACATTGTCCCCCTGTGCCTTTTACATCGTCAGTCTATCCCCTTTACATCGTCACCCTGTCCCCTTTACATCGTCACCCTGTCCCCTTTACATCATCACCCTGTACCCTTTACATCGTCACCCTGTACCCTTTACATCGTCACCCTGTCCCCTTTACATCGTCAGTCTATCCCCTTTACATCGTCGCACTGTCCCCTTTACATTGTCAGTTTATCCCTTTAACATAGTCAGTCTGTCCCCTTTACATTGTCCCCCTGTCCCTTTTACATCGTCACCCTATCCCCTTTACATCGTCACCCTGTCCCCTTTACATCGTCAGTCTATCTCCTTTACATCGTCACCCTGTCCCCTTTACATCGTCAACCTGTTCCCTTTACATCGTGAGGCTATCTCCTTTACATCGTCACCCTGTCCCCTTCAGATAGTCACCCTGTCCCTTTTACATCATCAGACTATCCCCTTTACATCGTCACCCTGTCCCCTTTACATCGTTACCCTGTCCCCTTTACATCGTCACCCTGTCCCCTTTACATCATTACCCTGTCCCCTTTACATCATCATCCTTTCCCGTTTACATTGTCAGTTTATCCCTTTAACATAGTCAGTCTGTCCCCTTTACATTGTCCCCTGTCCCTTTTAAATAGTCAGTCTGTCCCCTTTACATTGTCCCCCTGTCCCCTTTACATCGTCACCCTGTCCCGTTTACATTGTCAGTTTATCCCTTTAACATAGTCAGTCTGTCCCCTTTACATTGTCCCCCTGTCCCTTTTAAATAGTCAGTCTGTCCCCTTTACATCGTCACCCTGTCCCCTTTACATCGTCACCCTGTCCCCTTTACATTGTCCCCCTGTCCCCTTTACATCGTCACCCTGTCCCCTTTAGATCGTCACCCTGTCCCCTTTACATTGTCCCCTGTCCCCTTTCCATCGTCACCCTCTCCCCTTTAGATCGTCACCCTGCCCCCTTTACATCGTCACCCTGCCCCGTTTACATTGTCAGTTTATCCCTTTAACATAGTCAGCCTGTCCCCTTTACATGGTCACCCTGTCCAGATTACATCACCACTTTGTCCCATTTACATCAACCAGCAACCCCCTGTAATATCATAGCAACCACGTAGCAACACCACACAACCAAATGGAATATCATAGAAACCAACTAGCAAAAACGTAGCATCAACTGGACTACCATATCAACCACATAGCAACACCCTAAGAATCACCTGGAATACCATAGCAAAAAGCTAGCAATGCCCTAGCAACCAAATGGAATATCAGCGCAACCACCTTGCAACACCCTAGCAACCAACTCGAATACTATAGCAGCCATATAGTAACACCCTAGCAACCACCTGGAATAGCATAGCAACTGCCTAGCAACACTCAGTCAACCACATAGAATATCATAGCAACCACCTAGCAACAGCCTAGCAACCAACTGGGACAGCATTGCAACCACCTAGCATTACACTAGCATAACTGGAATACCACATCTGCCACATAGTTACACCCTACCAACCAACTGGTATACCATAGTAACCACATAGCAACAGCCTAGAAACCACCTGGCATTACATCTCTCATGTGTTAACATTTTACCCTTTAACATTTTAACGCTTTAATCTTTTAATGTATTTTCACCTTGGAACATTTGAACTTTTAGACATAACTGTGTCAATGTTTTAATACTTTAATCTTTAATCATTATAAACTTTCAGCTGTTTAACCTTTGCACCTTTAACCGTTAAACATTTTAACATTTTAAAATCACTGAGAACAAAACACTGTAATACGGTTTAACTCTTTCAGCCTGGTTAGCGGGCTTGGCCACGCCAACATCAGAGTTCATCCACAAACTTTCTAGTTATTTATTGTTTTTCTGTTTTTTTATAGTGGTTGTCATGGTAACGTTTAAACATTGTTATAGTAGGAGCAATGTTGATTTACTCCACTCTCTCTCTCTCTCTCTCTCTCTGTCTCTCTCTCTCTCTCAGGGTCCTCATGGTCGTCCTGGCCTGCCTGGTTTACCCGGTTCTGATGGACCTCCTGTAAGTATCCCTCCACACACACACACACACACACACACACACACACACACACACACACACACACACACACACACACACACACACTAACTGCTATGTTAAGCTTCAGTGCTCCACACACATAAATATTTAATAATACATATCCCGCAATTCATATCTTGCACATTTTTATACAAACACTTTAATAATTAATAATTTAAAATTTGCATCATCATCATCATCATCATCATCATAATCATCATCAGCATCCCAAATCAACAGGAAGCAGCTGGAAACATCTGTGGCTTGTACAGTTTCTCTGTATTGTCTAGACGTGTGTATCCTGCACTATTTTGTACTCATTTATGCACCTGAGAAGCAGCTGTGTGATTATTATTATTATTATTATTATTATTATTATTATTATTGTTATTATTATTTTATTTTTTTTTAATCGAGCAGTGTGTGTGTATGTGTGTGTATGTGTGTGTATTTTCGCTCCGAGCAAGTGTCAACTGCAATTTCTCAAAAAACAAAAAAACAAATTACTTCGTCTCTTTTAGGGTCATCCTGGAAAAGAGGGACCTGCAGGAGAGAAAGGAGCTCTGGTAAGATCTGATTATGCACTTTCCTGAAGATGTAATATATATTCCATCATAACTCATAAATAATCACCACACCATCAGTTTAGAGCTATAGATAAACAGCTAGCATGAGGAATAATAAATATTAGCCTCCTCATTAAAGTCATCTCTGTGGAATAATAAATAGCTTTCTGATTTTCTAGTGATCCAAAAATAAATATATCGATACGCAGTATATGTGAATATGCAAATTAGTTACACCCCCATATTTTCCTGCGACCTCAATTAGCCTAGAATTGCTAACATAGCTACCCCGTCTAGCTAATTCCATCCAAACATGTCGAAATACGCTTTTTGGGTTGTTAGGAACATTAGCTTATTTAGTTACATCCTGCAGCTATAATGTTCCAGGTATTGCCTTGTCATCCTCTAATCTCACACACGATTGGTCCAAACCCGCTGAGCTCGTTTACATTAAAAATTACATCATTTACATTAAAAAAATTAAAATTACTTAATAATTAAAAACCGTAAAACTTTATATAATACACTGAAAAAATAAAACCTTGGATAAAAAAAACAAAAAAATTGCATCAACTTGTTGTCTTCTCTCTTATCCAAGGTTTCATTTTTCAGTATAATTACTTATTAATTAAAACATTAAAATGTTACAAAAATTGCTTACTAAAATTATTTACTAAATTCCTTAATAATTAAACAATGTTGAAATTATAGAACAATTACTTAATAAAATACTTTACCTTTTTTAATCACGTATATTATTGAAAAAGTTTTTAAAAGTAATATTGGAACAAAAAAAAAAAGATTTGATTATTGATGTTTATTTTAGTGTTTATATATCCATAGATGCAAAATCATATTTGTTTTAAACAGTAATATAAGATATAATAGATCATATAATATAATATAATATAATATAATATAACATAGGATTATAATAATAATGATCTTTTATTTGAATCTTTTTTCTGTTCTTAGGGTCAGCCTGGTCCTCAGGGGCCGATCGGATACCCAGGACCTCGCGGTGTTAAGGTACAAAACAAAATAAATGTGTACAGAGCGATAAAGCTGTAAATATTGGGTCCCTGGGATTTGACCCCACGCTGTGTTTTTAAACAGGGAGCCGACGGAGTGCGAGGACTTAAAGGTGGCAAAGGAGAGAAGGTGAGGATCCAAATTCTGTTTCATGACAAAAGATACAACTGGGGAAAACAGAAATCATCACATTTGTCTGGTTCTCGGTTAAATGATTAAATGCATTGTTTTATTGTAAATGATTCCTAGTCTGAGACTTTGTTCACTGTAAATGATTCCTAGTCTGAGACTTTGTTCACTGTAAATGATTCCTAGTCTGAGACTTTGTTCATCGTAAATGATTCCTAGTCTGAGACTTTGTTCACTGTAAATGATTCCTAGTCTGAGACTTTGTTCACTGTAAATGATTCCTAGTCTGAGACTTTGTTCACTGTAAATGATTCCTAGTCTGAGACTTTGTTCACTGTAAATGATTCCTAGTCTGAGACTTTGTTAACTGTAAATGATTCCTAGTCTGAGACTTTGTTCACTGTAAATGATTCCTAGTCTGAGACTTTGTTCATCGTAAATGATTCCTAGTCTGAGACTTTGTTCACTGTAAATGATTCCTAGTCTGAGACTTTGTTCACTGTAAATGATTCCTAGTCTGAGACTTTGTTCATCGTAAATGATTCCTAGTTTGAGACTTTGTTCACTGTAAATGATTCCTAGTTTGAGACTTTGTTCACTGTAAATGATTCCTAGTCTGAGACTTTGTTCATCGTAAATGATTCCTAGTCTGAGACTTTGTTCACTGTAAATGATTCCTAGTCTGAGACTTTGTTCATCGTAAATGATTCCTAGTCTGAGACTTTGTTCATCGTAAATGATTCCTAGTTTGAGACTTTGTTCACTGTAAATGATTCCTAGTTTGAGACTTTGTTCATCGTAAATGATTCCTAGTCTGAGACTTTGTTCACTGTAAATGATTCCTAGTCTGAGACTTTGTTCACTGTAAATGATTCCTAGTCTGAGACTTTGTTCATCGTAAATGATTCCTAGTTTGAGACTTTGTTCACTGTAAATGATTCCTAGTTTGAGACTTTGTTCATCGTAAATGATTCCTACTCTGAGACTTTGTTCACTGTAAATGATTCCTAGTCTGAGACTTTGTTCATCGTAAATGATTCCTAGTCTGAGACTTTGTTCATCGTAAATGATTCCTAGTCTGAGACTTTGTTCATCGTAAATGATTCCTAGTCTGAGACTTTGTTCACTGTAAATGATTCCTAGTTTGAGACTTTGTTGATTGAGCAAATGATTCCATGATTCTCAATGATTTCATTTACATGCATAACTTTATGGAAACAAATGGAGAATAAGTGTAACGCCATTATTACCGTGTAGCCTGTAGGGGGCAGCATGGTCCAGCCTCCAACACTGAATCTGGGTGCACTTACTTATGCAAAAAAATAAAATAAAAAAATGAACAGGAAGTAGGGAAAGTGTATGTTTGTTGTTATAGTGTGTGTAAAAACTGTGTTTTGAGTAAAGTACATTAAATTATTATTATTTTTTCTGCTCAGGGTGAAGACGGATTCCCTGGGTTTAAAGGAGACATGGGTCTCAAAGGAGACAGAGTGAGTACATACAAATAAATAAATTAATAAAATAATCCCTACATACTAAATATCAAATATGAGATATATGTTTTAGATTGGATATTATAATTTTGTGTAATACCTTTGGGACAATATTTACTCCATACATCACTATGTATGTTTAGGGCGAGGTCGGTTTGCTTGGAACCAGAGGTGAAGATGGTCCTGAGGGTCCTAAAGGTCGTGCTGGTCCTCCTGGTGAATCTGGACCCATGGGTCTGGCTGGGGAAAAGGTCTGAACTCCGAAATGCCTTCTATCAGTTTTATTTACAGAATTCTATCTAATGAATTATTTCAAAACATATCCAGGTTATATTATACGTGGCTCCGCCCCTAAATCAGGTTTGTACAGACATACTGGGAAAGTCTCTGTTTTAAACAGAAAAATGGACAAATTCGATCCAAACAACCAAATTTAAACAGAATCAGAATCAGCATCCAAGAAAAGTTCAGAAAAGTTGGAAAAAGGTATTTCCTTAAAGCACCATTTAGAAGTTTCACATGAACTGAGACGCAATAATTATTTAATGTTGTGTATTTAAAATTATGACTTAATTTAAAAAAAAAAAAAAAAAAAACATTTAAAATTAAATTACTTTAATGTACTTTAATGATATTTTCCTACAAACAACTTGTGTCCAAATTTATAGATAGTCCATTTAAGGCTGTTTTGGGAAAATATAACATATAAACCCCTTCTGAATCACTTTCATTATTCATAATTCGTCATCCTAATTTCTGTTGCTCTCTACACTATTTCTCTCTTAATGAACTTTCTGCACAAATCCTCAAATGAAATAATTGTTGTTTTTTTTGTGTGTGTGTAAGGACTTAATTTTCTAAAGATAAATTTTTACCCCTGAAATTATCTGCATCATGCGACAGACGATGCAACAGATAAATAATCTAAATAATCTGGACATGTTTTTAAATAATTTAAGCATGAAAGGGTTAAATTGACTTCTGTTCATGATCTTCTGGTGTTTTCCGGCAGGGTAAACTCGGAGTTCCCGGATTGCCTGGATATCCAGGACGACAGGGACCGAAGGTATGTCCACTAACACTCCACTACATTAGTGTTCTTATTTATTGTAGACTCCCTAGACAGTGCATTCCATAATATCCCTGATACAGAAACCCATTATTATTAAAGTCATTATATTTGAATATCTCAGAATGTCTGACTGATAAATTAAATGGGTTTAATCTGAAACTCAATAAATCATAAACAAAGTAAGTCTGTAAATAACGTCAGCTTCAGTCTAATATGTTCTGGTAGGGGAAAGTTCAGGAATAATTTTTTTAAAAAATCCAATAAATAGCTCGATACTATTGTACAGATTGAAATAATCGGCATAATATTTGAATAACTGCATTATGTTTCTAAGAAAAAGCTAAATCAGGTCAAAAAATGAAATTCATTTTGCAGTTAAGGGGATCCCTGTCTGAAAGAAATTTGAGAGATTAGCAAATAGGGATTAGGAGTTAGTGATTAGGGATTACGATTGGGGATTCATGATTAGAGATTAGGGAATAGGTATTAGGGATTAGGGATTAGCGATTACTAAGTATTAGTGATTGGGGTTAGGGATTAGTGATTAAGGATTAACAATTAGGGGTTAGGGATTAGTGCTTAAGGATTAACAAAGGGGGTTTAGGGTTAGGGATTAGCAATTAGGGATTTGGGTTAAAGATTAGCGATGAAGGGTTAGGGATTAGCAATTAAGGATTAGCAACTGGTGATCAGGGGTTAGGGATTAGTGATTAAGGATTAACAATTAGGGGTTAGGGATTAGCAATTAGGGATAGGCGTTAAAGATTAGCAATGAAGGGTTAGGGATTAGCAATTAAGGATTAGCAACCGGTGATCAGGGGTTAGGGATTAGTGATTAAGGATTAACAATTAGGGGTTATGGATTAGCAATTAGGGATTGGGGTTAAAGATTACCAATGAAGGGTTAGGGATTAGCAATTAAGGATTAGCAACTGGTGATCAGGGGTTAGGGATTAATGATTAAGGATTAACAGTTAGGGGTTAGGGATTAACAATTAGGGATTGGGGTTAAGGATTAGCGATTAGGGATTGAGGTTAGAGATTGGTGATTAAGGATTAACAATTGGGAATTAGGGGTTAGGGATTAATGATTAAGGATTAACAATTAGGGGTTAGGGATTAGCAATTACGGATTAGCATTTGGTGATCAGTGGTTAGGGATTAAAGGGATAAATTTAGGGATAAAGCTTCACTGAAGACATTCTAGCGTTCTGTGTATTATTTTTAACACACAGAGCTCCTGAATTCTGGATTCTGATTGGTCAGAAAGCATTGAAATCAATCTTGATACGTTTCAGAACAAATATGCGGTGTATGTTTGTGTATTGTTTTCCTCCTATGTGATTGGGAGACTCATTTAGACCACCTCTGATTGGTTGATGCATGCTTACTCGAGAGTACATGACTAGTCAAAAGTTTGTGCACCCCTGCACTGAATGTACGGCTTTCATCAACCAGCTCACGTTTTCCACTGCACAGCAGGAGAAAGAGACAGAGAGAGAGAGAGAGAGAGAGAGAGATGGAGGAGTGAAGAGATTGTGGTAGCGTTTTATTTCCCATCATCCCCACAGGCTGCTGAAATCCACTCCACTTCACCACACCACCAAACTTTTCCATTTCCATGAGCTGTCACTGCGCAGAATTTCAGTGTTTATCACAGAGGTGGTGTCAAGGCGCGTGTTGTCATTTCCGTAAAACACAGTGTGTGAGCTAAATCACAGTGCCGGTGTGTTGTGTAAATCGAGGAGGCTGTAAAACACCGCACTGATTTGTTTTCTCTGCTCCAAATAACGCTGGCGGGAACGGAGAGCTGGGGTAAGATCGTCCTCGCTCAGCCGGGCTCGGAGCATGCATAAACCTCACTCTCACGCTCCTGTATCGTGTGTGTGTGTGGGTGTGTGTGTGTGTGTATGTGTTTACATGTTTTATATCTTGGTGAGGACCGAGGACAGGGATATCTTCCAGTTTTGACCTTGTGGGCACATATAGCTGGTCCACACATAAAAACTGTGAGAAGAGCTGAAATGTTTCCTTTTCGTTACTGAGGTTAAGGTTAGTGTTAGATTTTAGGTGTAGCATAGCATAAGCTAACTGCATTAATAATTACGTCCTCACCAGGAGGTCCTCACAAGGATAGTAAGATAAACATGTGTGTGTGTGTGTTTGTACATTTGTGCAGGACCGTTTCTGAACATTTAGGCGCCCTAAGCGACAACTTACTCAGAGGCCACACCTGTCTATCTTCTTTTGACATAGCCAGTAGTAACGAGCTAGCAACTTGAGCTGCGTTAGCTTCTTACTCCAGACACTAGCTAGCTAGCTAGTTAGCCACTAACCCTTACATCAACAAGCGGAAGCAAGAAAGCGGACAAGCTGACTCAATCCAGTTAATTGGAATTCATTTATTCTTGGTGTTTTTCCACCACAGATAGATATGAAACCTTCATGATCGCCACTTAGTTAGCACGCTAGTTACCTAATATAGTTTTTATTCTTTTCACACCACAAGGGGGTGCACTGGCACTGCCTGATGCATAAAACTTTTCACCAAATGATAGTAATATATATATATATATATATATATATATATATATATATATATATATATATATATATATATATATATTGCATATTTATTAAAAAAAAACATGGCACCCCCTAGTGGCCTGGGGTCCTAAAGCAACCATTTATGGCAAGAAATGGCCCTGCATTTGTGTGTGTGTGTGTGTGTGTGTGTGTGTGTGTGTGTACAGTTGTTTGTTCTGTGATCATTACTTCATTACTTGAGACAGAATATAATATAGCTCATCTTCACAGTCACAGTCAGAGTGGAACACTCGATTCTGATTGGTCAAATAAAGCATTCAAAAGTGTGTTGATATAACCGAACAAAGTGTGTTAATATCAGCAGCAAAGTCATGTTTACATCATCTCACTTTTAGCGCTGCAGCGATTAGGCGACACATTTCGTTATCAATTCTAATGTAGTACCACGGTGGAGCCACTGGGGGGCAGCAACAGCACTGGTACTACTGCACCACACAGCACTGCGCACAAAACTGTTTCCAGGCCCTAAGCTATTAGGACAAATGATTTTAGTCAAGGAGGATTTTAGTCAAAAAGCTAAAACGCTGATAATTTTAAAAATAAATTTAAAAATTAATATAAATTTTTATTAAATATTTTTAATAAAAATTAAACAATTATTATTTTTTTTATTTTTTTTTTTTAAAGTAAACGCATGGTACAGTGCAGAACTAAGGCTGAAGTTACAGCTTCATATTACGTTTCTTTCAAAAGGCTTGATTTTTCACAATTGCAGTCAAATATGTGCGGCAATTTCACTGATGAAATTTTAAAAAAAGTTTATTTTTTAGCTATTTTAAACTAATACTTATTTTAATTTAGTCTAAAGGCTAGTCTCTTATTTATTACTGTCGTCATGGTTACACGTCGACACGTCGGAGGAGGAGGAACCGTGATATGATAAACTGTTGGACCCCCGTCAGCCAATCAGAATCGTGTATTTTTGCGTTGTTTGTGTAGCTGTCTGTAGTTTACTAGCTTACATTTTACGATGCTAATTATAATTAGTGACACTGAATTGTTTTTGCGTGTCACCGTAGGATTTTAGTTACTTTGAAGTTTTTTGAAGTTCGTGAAGTTTGACGGTGATGTTTTTACGCATAATGTTTTTGAAAAAAAAAAGAAAAAAAGTGTGATTATATCAGTCGTATCACTCTTCCTCTCTAATCCGCAGGGTTCCACCGGATTCCCGGGATTCCCAGGAACCAACGGAGAGAAAGGAGCCAGGGTAAGATGGGATTTGTGCATGAAAACGCACGCCGCATAATCACACACACACACACACACGCATACACGCACACACACACACACATATATACACACACACACACACACGGGGCTCATCGATTGCCATCATGGAGGGATTTGCTAAGAAAACACCGATGCTGATCGATGCTCGAGAACAAAACACGCTGAATCACACAACCTAGAGGAAAAAGTCGATCTGTGGTGGGGAAGTGAAAAGTGGAATGTTGTGCCTTGCTGGACACAATTTGTGCTCATTTATACTGAATACACACACACACACACACACACACACACACGCACACACACACACACACACACACACACACACACAGGCTCTACATGGGATTATAGCCAGTGTTTAGACACAGCATGCTGATAGCGTTCGTGCCAGCACTCGGGCACCGCCATCACAGATGCAGCTGCTGTAGTGGAGCTAATTAAGATATTTTTTCAACTGAATTTAATGTAGTAAACTCTTCAGGCTGAAAACATTTCTTTAAAAAAAAAAAATCCTGAGGTAACATTACTAACTAGTTTTACTGCAGGAACTAGATTTGTTATCAAACAGGAGGCACAAATCCAAACAGGCCTGCTTTAGCTTAAATGCTAGCAGCCTCCATCTTGACCAGCCATGACACTGTTATCTTAGTTGTTATTGTAACTGTAGTATGCTAACAGTCCACCCTGGAGTTACGCTTATTCACAATGCTAACTTAGCTTACTCTCTAAAATTACCTCAGGAGGTTATTGCTAGGTGGTTAATGTTATCAAAAGAGATTATTAACTTGATAAAGTTATCAGAGTAGGTTATTTCTCATGAACTAAAGCTAGGTGCATATTGCTGATTAGCCAAACACATCGCATGAGGTTAATAGCTAAAGTTACCACAGGAAGTTATTTCTATCTAGCTAATGTCATGACGGACGTTGTTGCTAAATTTACCACAGAATGTTATTTGTAGAAAGTTACCACACAAGGTTATCACTGATTAGCAAAAGTTACCACAAGACATCGTTGCTAATTAGCTACATTTATCAAAAGAGATTATTGCTAATCAGATCAAGTTATGACAAGGATATTTTCAGCTAGCTAAATTTACAACAGGAAGTTACTGCTAATTACCTAAATATATCAAAGGAGGTTATTACTGATTAGCTAAATTCACCATAGGAGTTTATTGCTAGCTAGCTGAAGTTACCACAGAAGGTTAATGCTAGGATAACCAAAGGGCAGGAAGTTATTGTTAGCTAGCTAGAGAACTTAGCTAACTAGAGCCTACTAGTGCTAAACATTCAGAAAATTGTACCAAATGAGCAAATATTGGAAGGCTTTATTACACATTTGTCAGGCTGTTTTGTATAAATTAAAGGGAGTAAAAACATGTCCACCATTACTGTGATGAATCCTTGGTCTTTAATGAGCTCTCTTTGCCAAGACACTACCAGCGTGTCAGCCGACACTCAATCAGATACATGTTTTCGAACCTCATGAAAACAGTCATAAACTGACAAAAAAAAACAAACAGTTTTTATTTTCACTAGTGATTTCCAAGCGTCAGATTCATCTGTCAATAATGTTTAATAATGTTTAATAATGTTTAATAATGCTTTAGTGAATTATCAAACATAAGGCAAAATGCCACATAATGCAGTCGCAATCTGTTCAAGAAGAGACAGCAGGCGGCTAATGTCCTGAGTGTATGTGTGTGTGTGTGTGTGTGTGTGTGTGTGTGTGTGTGTGGCTGCCAGCTTGGCGTCTTCTCAGCCGAGCTCTTGCCAACACTGTATCGAACCCCACCGTTGATATTCTCCACACTCACTTCTCGTTTTTCTTTTCAAAAGGGTGTTGCAGGGAAACCCGGTCCAAGGGGGCAGCGAGGTCCAACGGTAGGCTGTCTCTGCATGTATATGATACGTATATAATTTATTAGTATATGTCTCAATTAAACTAAAAACTCTCACCAGTTCAGTATGTTGTAGAGCTGTTTTAATACAATATGATGTGATACAATGATTAAGTATTGAACAAACATTTCAGTGTGGATATGCCTCCATCACTGTGACTGACAGACACAGAGGCCACGCCTCCTTCATTGACACTGATGCACACAGAGGCCACGCCTCCTTCACTGATACTAACAGACACAGAGGCCACACCTCCTTCATTGACAATGATGCACAAAGAGGCCACGCCTCCTTCATTGATACTAACAGACACAGAGGCCACTCCTCCTTCATTGACACTGATGCACACAGAGGCCACGCCTCTTTCATTGTTACTAACAGACACATAGGCCACGCCTCCTTCATTGACACTGATTCACACAGAGGCCACGCCGCCTCCATTGACAATGATGGACACAGAGGCCACTCCTCCTTCATTGACACTGATGCACACAGAGGCCACACCTCCTTCATTGATACTAACAGACACAAAGGCCACGCCTCCTTCATTGACAATGATGCACACAGAGGCCACGCCTCCTTCATTGACACCGATGCATACACAGCGGCCACGCCTCCTCCAGTGACACTAACACACAGAGGCCACGCCTCCTTCATTAACACTAACACACACAGAGGCCACGCCTCCATCATTGACACTGATGCATACACAGAGGCCACGCCTCCTTGATTGACACTAACACACACAGAGGCCACAACTCCTTCATTGACTGATGCATACACAGAGGCCACGCCTATTATATGTAATATACTGTAATACAATGTGCTATATTGTTTTATTTAGGATATAATATTTTATTTGATGTATCCTCATGGATGTGTATGTGTGTGTGTTTGTGTGTGTCCTGACCTCAGGGTCCGCGGGGCGCTCGGGGTGCCAGAGGTCCTACTGGAAAGCCAGGTCCTAAGGTAACAGGTTCATTTGAATATTTTTACATATTTTAAGGATTAGCAATTAGGGATTGGGGTTAAGGATTATCGATGAGGGGTTAGGGATTAGAGATTAGGAATTAGCAGTTAGGGGTTTGGGATTAGGGGTTAGGGATTAGTGATTAAGGATTAACAGTTAGGGGTTTGGGATTAGAGATTAGGGATTAGGGGTTAGGGATTAGTGATTAAGGATTAACAGATAGGGGTTAGGGATTAGAGATTAGGGGTTAGGGTTTAGAGATTAGGAATTAGCAGTTAGGGGTTTGGGATTAGGGATTAGGGGTTAGGGATTAGTGATTAAGGATTAACAGTTAGGGGTTAGGGATTAGAGATTAAGGATTAACAATTGGGGATCAGGTCCTAAGGTAACAACACGCACTACATTCTCGTTGTTCATTTGAATATGTGTACATATTTTGTGTGCCGATTCTGACTCTCTCTCTCTCTCTCTCTCTCTCTCTCTCTCTCTCCGTCTCTCTTCCTCTCTCTCGCCCTTTCTTCCTCTCTCTTTCAGGGTACAGCGGGCAACGATGGTCCACCTGGCCCGCCTGGAGAGAGAGTAAGTGCTACCCATAATGCAGTGCAGCAGGGTCTACACGTTAGCTTTGCACATAGACTAGAGCCAAACAACTATTATTATTCGTCTCCAGAAGCTCCTATTGCAGATTTATGACGGGATTTATTTAGTACAGCGTCAGGCTCCTTTCATATTCTGAAAAACATCCCATCCTTACTTCCCTTTGCTACTTGTTCATGGAATAATACTTGCTGCAGTGGTGCACGGTTGTCCCTTTTCAAATAATATATCAAATAATAATAATGATAATACTAATAATACCAGTAGATACAGTATGTTCTGTGCTTGTTTCAGCTACTCTCTCTCACTGTTTAAAGAAATAGCAATAATAGGCCACTATCACACTAAAAGTTTATACATGTGTGTATCACTGGATCTTAAATTTGCTCAGTGGAAGGGAATGTGGACTTAATTTCGATTGGGATCAGGTCCTGAAAGCAGGAGGGGTCGTTTCTGATTTCACGGCTAAACAGGAAAAGTTGCAACAACGAGAAATACGTCTAGATGCAACCAATTCATCATTTTGTTAAACGTGTGACCATATACTCGCTGTTTAAGTGGTTTGGGATAGTGAATATGGGATAACATTGTTGCTAAGCAACTGGAAAATATGGAAATCGAGGTTAAGCTAATATATAGTATAATGACTTTTGACTAGCTAGCCCGTCACAACGTAAAGTGACACCGGAACTGTAGAAACAAGGCAAACCATCAGTTCCACAAACTTTAATGTAACTATAAACGGATAAAAAGATGCTGTTATATAAAATAATATAAAATCAACTTTGGTGATTGTTTCGGTGATTATTTTTCTATAACATCATGCCTTGAAGTGTTTTATTCCTTATTTAACAACGCACAGAAAGTTCGTTGATGAACCAGCATCAGTATCGAGGTCATTTCGTTATTAGCTTTTTCCTAATTTTCTCTATTTCATTTCTCATTATTTCACTCTTTCTTGTTTCTCTGATATTTCTTTCTTGTTTAAACAACCTATAGAAACCGTTTTTTTTTTTTTAAATTCACATCCATGCAGAAACATGCCGTGATTTATAATATTGTGTGAGATTTTTGACATCTGAAGTAGGTGCTAATCATTTCTGTATAATCAGCTCCTGCTTCTTGCCTGTGAATCGTAGCGTTGCATGAAACGGAGACATCAAATCATGCCAGTGACACTCCGCATGTTCTCTTAATTACGGAGGTTTTTAATGAAGCTACAGATCTTTATTAGCTACACAGTGCACCGCGTGTTGTATTTGCATCTCATTTGCATGTTCAACATGATCCATAACGATTCCTAATGACGTGTAGACGTGTAGATGATCGCGTGGTAAACTACGCTTTCAGCACTTTTTTCCCCCTGTCAGACTGTGACAGCATGGAGTTTACTGTTTGACCTCATTTATCATGCCCGATTCAGCTAATTAAATAATCACTACGCTGTTAATGAGCCAATTTGTGTGTGTGTGTGTGTGTTAGAGCTGAGATAACACTGAACTCTCCTGACATGGCTGTTTTAAATGATCTAACACACGGTTACGATCGAATCTGTGGCTCGAGCCTCACTAACCGTGTGAGCTGCATGTCTTACTAGTCTGGCTTTATCAGTGCAAGTGTATGGTTTAGGTAGAAAAAAGTGTGCATTCTCTTTGGTAACCTTCTGAAATGTCTGCTTTAGGGACCTCAAGGACCTCAGGGCCCCGTCGGTTTCCCAGGACCGAAGGGTCCCCCTGTAAGTACCGATGTATTCTCATGTCAGTATGTTATTAATGATGCAGTTTGACCTTTACAGTACTACAAGTATTACAAGTTTTAGGCACATGCTGTAGAGCAAAGATGGCTTCAAAATAATGAAATTAAATGTTTCAACATAAAAAAAAACAAAAAAACATAAAGAGCAGTAAACAGTAGTAAATGAAACAAAGTCAATATTTGGTGTGACAAAAAAATAAAAATAAAAACAGTAGTCTCCGGTACAATTAGTGCAGTTTTATAAGGAAATGAGCTGGTAAGTTTTATTGAGCATCTTGCAGAACCAGACACAGTTCTTCTGGACACTTTGACTTTTGCACTCGCTTCTTATTTCTGCAGCGAAACCCAGCAGCCTTCATTGTGTTTACTGTCTGAAAAGTGTCTCTTACTGTAATACGCTGCTTTCTTTAATGACATACAAACATTTTTCTGTAACATTTCATTTTGTGCTAGAAAACTAATGTTTGGGAATCTAAAATGTTTTTTTTGTACTGACTTGATCATGTAGACGTCATAAAATAAAACATCTATAACGAAGTTTGTACTAAAAAAAAAAAAATAGGGTGCCTAAAACTTTTGCACAGTGCTGTACATACATTATATACAGTGTCACATTAAATATTGTGTTTCTGTCATGTAATTAATAAGTTTACATAAGAACATTGCTAGGTGCTGAAACATGAAAACATGCTATAATATTTTAGAATAAAGTAAAGATACTACAGTAAATTGCAGTGGTATGTGGTAATTTGTTGTGGTAATTCTATTACAGTAATATATATATATATATATATATATATATATATATATATATATATATATATATATATATATATATATATATTACTGTAGTAAATTTTCTACAACTGTACTATACTATAACAGGAGAATGTTGTAAACCTTCGTAGTACATTATAATGAACACTAGAACACACTGTAGTATCCCATAGTATTCTATAGTAACTCTAATATTTGAAAACACTTTTTTACATTAACAAAGTGTAGCAAATACTAAAGTATACTACAGTATTTTTTCATGTGGGACGACTTGCCTTTAAAAACATGTTTTGAGATTTAAACCCTAAATACAAAAACAGAAAAACAGATTTCATTTCAAAGCAGAAACATCCAAGGAAGTTTTATACAACTTTACAAACAAACACCGGAGTAAAACAGTAGTATTAAAAAGTAGTTCCGGTTACTTTACACTTTCCTGTAAAGATTTGTGGTGTTCATACGCATCGACAAAGAATCCCTCTGAAGAAGTAGTTCCATCTCTGAAAGGATGAATTGTTTAGACTTTAACAGTGTAAATATGATCGCAGTACGTATCTAAAATGAAATCCTGTGTCAGTAATATAGAACATTGCTAATAAAGTCTGATCTAAGCAGCTTGGTTGTGGTTATAATACAGTATAATATGGTGTAAAATAACCCGTGTGTGTGTGTGTGTGTGTGTGTGTGTGTGTGTGTGTGTGTGTGTTGCTCAGGGACCACCTGGAAAGGACGGGTTGCCCGGACACCCTGGCCAGCGTGGTGAGACGGTGAGTTTCTGTCTGTTGGTTAATGTTTTGGAGCTGGTGCTCGTTCGGCTGTGTACCGGGCCGCCGGGCTCTAACAGACACCTCCGGCCGGGTGGAGGAGCACGACGACACTATCACTTCCTCTTCCTGTCCGCCTCGTCTCTAACACCCGGAGGGCCGTGTCTCCGAGAGCCGCCGCGCTTTAGCGGAGCCTCGCCATCCAGAATGACCCCCAGCTCCACTCTCACACTCTCTCACACACTCTCTCACACACACCAGGATTTATTTGTGGATGGAGTCAGATGGTGCATTAATACGAGGCTGCCGGTGCCAGCTGGCTTCCAGGAGCCCGTTTGTCACTTTAAAGAGCGACTGTTCAGCTCCGAGAGCTCCGCACGTGTAACCTTTAGTGTTTTAACAGCTCTCGCACACCTGGCACGACTTATCGCTTAATGATGAAGTCGTATCGGGTTATTAGAGCAGGGAAAACGCTAAACGCCGCACGGATAGAAATGGGACGGATAAAAGCGTAGACAGCCAGAACTCTCACCTGCGTCGACTAGCCGGTCCTTCTGTTTGTCGAACTTAGAAATATCTTCATTTAACTGGTAAAAATATGTTAAACTTTTATATCGCTGTTAATTCTTTAAACCGTTGTTATTTTCCAAACGTTGACTATCCAATTATCCAATCACGTGCCTCCGAGCTTTCGAATCGTTTAACTTGGAAGCTAAACGATGTTTACGACTTTATCATCCAGTTTCCTTTCCTAAAAATGCCGTAGGAGATTAAAACTTGGAGATATTTTAATACATTGCTGCGTGGTCAGATAACTAATTTGCAATAAATTGAGAAATGTTATTTGCCACCGGGCGTCTTTAACAATTTAAGACCTCATTTTTATGTTAAAACTTTGAGCTTTGAGCAGGCTAATTAGTAATCAGGCCACACTTTGACGTAACCCTAGCCGAGTGGGCTTGTACTGTACTTAAGGTGTTATTTATGGTGTTAGTAGCTGCTGTCTGTCTAGCTATTTATGTTTCGCAAACATACTCCAACATCAGGCTCTTGTTGTGGCTACTAGCTAGCTGCAGTGAACGGTCACCCATTTTATAGTGATTAAAAAAGGTTTTTAAAAAAAATAATCATGTCAATTTGGTATGTTACTATAACAACCACGTTGTAAGACGAGACATTTTTTTTTTGTATAAGCTTTGTAAGTAAGTAGCCGTGAGGGTGATTTCAGCCAGTGGAAGAGTTTCTAATCTGTTCTTTTACTGTTTTTGTTTTGTTGCTTGCTCTTCATCTAATCCAAATACAAAGAATGTATTTACTTTCGCGATGAAACAGTAAATTAGCAGTAAGCAAGTTTTGATTTATAATAACATTCCTCAAAGCCAAACCTCCTATTTTAATCGATAGCGCTCAAATCGGCATGAACTTGTACGAACATGATTTAAAGCCGCAGTGCAGGAGCGTTTGAGGGTCTCGGCTCTTCAGTGGAAAACAACGGAACTGTTACTAGACTCATTTCCATACTAAGAGCATTTTATCCTGGAGCCGATGAACCTACCGGACCTCTAGGATTAACGGCCAGCCCTTAAATAGCCCTTTAAAGCGCCGCATCTCGTATAAACCGGCTCGATAAGCTTCATTAGGACGTTCACGGCACCCGATTTATAGGAGGACGTCGGACAGTAAAGCATCCAGAGTTCGAGCGGTGTGGCCTCGATGGAGCCTGTAAATCTAACAGCCGGGTTTTAATTAAAGCCGTGACGAATCAACACATTTAGGAAGGATGTGCTGCTTCCTGGAGGCTCCAATCAGGATGTAGCAAAATCACACCAGCTCATCTGCATATTCATGTGGTAATTAGTTTTGTTCACTAAATAATCACAATCGAGTATAAGCATTACCTGATGAGTGTAAGTCTAGAGAGAGATCATGTATACTGTTAAACACACACATTTTAGTAGTTTTAAAGTAGCTCTGCTTTAAAAAAAAACAACAAAAAAAAAAACTTTTTACCAGTTAACTTCTTAGATTTAATTCACATTATGTAGATTTGTCTTCTAATTTGTTGCAACAATGCCAAATTCACATTTAAAACAGACGCTTTCTCAGCCTTTCTGAATATAAACTGATCTGAGGTGACGTAAGAGCTGAACGGCTTAAACCTTGCATGGTCTCAGGACCTCAGACTGCTGTACGCAGAAACGTTCAGCTAGAGAACCTGCGTGCTAATCTAGCTAGCTAGCTGAGTCAGCGTCAAACATTGAAACACGTGTGGTGAGACTCCAGGAAATTGCTACCACAGAATATACAAAACAGAGTCGATACCTACAGTAGCGTTGGGAAAAAATGTCCTTGTTTTCTGAACAGATGTTATCTGTAAACTAACACTTCCTGATGAGAAAGGCTTCCCAGTACAACCCTTGTTAAAGCCAAAAGAACCACTAAAGAACTCTTGTAGAATCTTTTTTCTGTGTATTATCTGTTATGTAAGTGTGTGGTACAAACTCCACATAATTGCCCATTATTTTCTCCTTAATACCTAGGACCCATCAGATATATACTATTTACCTAAACTGTCTTGGTACTTCAAGGTTTCTTCACCGGTTCTTTGGATAATTACAATGGTTCTCTTCTAGTGTTTCCTCAGATGGACAACCAAAGATCCCTTAAGGGTTTAAATCATTTGAAGAATTGATATATTTTGGCTCTAACAATAATTAAGTAATTGTAACCCATTGAAACTCATTAGCTGAACTCTTAAAAGTTCTCTGTAGAACCCTACAACAGAGTGTTTTCCTATCACACTCTTTACTCTCAAGTTCTTTAGAGAACTGTCTATTTACTGGTGCTTTAAAGAACCCAGAAATAGTTCTTCACATCAGTGCCACAAGGATCCATGTTAACATAAGTTTTCTAAGAAAAACCTTACTGCTTTAAGGAACCAAAATAAGCCAGGAGACCCTTTTCCAGTCCCACAAAGAACCTTACAGGGTTCACTTTAACCTGTTAAGGGGTGATACCTTGAAGAACCAATATACTGTTCTGAAGAACCTATAATGAAACATAAAGAACTTCTTTAGTCTCCAAAGAACCTTATAGCTCAACTCAAGAACCCTATACAACGAAAAATGGTTCTTGACAAGAAGAAGGTTCTTTGCTGAACCTATGGTGCTGTAAAGACCCATTGAAGAACCTTTATTTTTAAGAGTGAAATGGTTCCAAGTAGCTTTTAAGAAAACGTAACATTTCCCTTTTTTGGTACTTGGTAAGATTTTAGAAAGAATGGTTCTTGAAGGGTTCTTCAAGGGTTGAATGGGTAATTAAGGGTTCTTAGCTTTGTAAAGTGGTTCTCTTGAAGTGTTCCTTCAAAGGGACAACTGAGGAACCCTAAAGTGTTTAAAATGATGTAAGCGTGTGTATACACTTGTGGCTCTGAACAATAATTATTAAGCATTTGTACATGACAGCCATTAAAAGCTCTACGATATGGTTTTTGCCCATCAGAAAGGGTTCTAAGTAGCTAAGAAAGGTTTAGAACCCTCAAGGAACGTATCAGGCGTTTTGGTTACAAAAAAAAAAAAAAAAAAAAAAAAAAAAAAAAAGGTTCTTTAAGGGTTCATTGGATAATTAAGTGCTTTTAAGCTTCTAAAAGGGTTCTCTGTTGCAGAGTCCTGCATAGAACCTGTAAAAGATTAAAAGAGTAAAAGAGTAGATAAGAATAATATCCAGGCAGCGAGCGTTGATTAGGTAATGAAGCACGTACACATGGACATATGGTGCAATCGTAATTATTATTATTATTATTATTATTATTATTATTATTGATATCATGATAATAAACACACCAGTTGTGATGTCACTGCAGATGATTTATCTGTCCCATCTGAGCTGCTCGGGGTGAACGATCGTTTTATATTGTACTATTAGCTTCTTTGTTACCGTGGCGGTTCTAGGTGTCACTTTACCTCCATAGCTAAGCAAATACAGAACCGCACACACACACACACACACACACAAGAATGCTACCACTGTTTATACATTATATATAATACAGTTTTGTTCCTGTGTTGAGTCAGTGATTACAATTATTCATATTTTATTCATATTTTTATTTATTTAGTTGCTTCCTCAGGTAAACATAATCAGCTAAATTTAGCTAAGCTCGTGAATAGCTAGCAAAGAAATACAGCATTATAATATAGTGATGAAGTCTGAATAATAAATAAATGTAAAAAAAAAAAAACATTAGCTAACAGTTTTGTTGCATCTGACAGCCAATTAGAAATCGTTCATAAAAAAATACTTCATCATTTTTGTTCAGTGTTGTAGCTCTGGATGTCTTTAGCTTACTGTCTTTCATGCTAGCATTAAACATCGCTATGTAAAACCACTAGTTAGAAAATTAGCTGAATTTTTGTGTCCCACAGTGTTGTGTAGTAGGAACGTGCTAGAACCGCCACTGCTATTAGCATTATGCTACTTTAGCTACTCGCATTAGCTACATTCTGCTAGTTCTTTGTGTGCTAATCCTTGTTTGCGGTTTAGTGGAATGATTTAAATCTGCACATTACAGCTGTTACAGCAGTTTCTCAGAGTTATTTATTCTTTTACTTTTGCATCTGATTTCTCATTTTCGTCTGATCATATGGTTTGATTTTCTGGAGCATTCTTTGTTATGCTAACTCTGTTATTACAGCCGAGCCTCTGGGTCACTGTGACCGACCCCCGGGGTCATGTGATTGCTTCCCCTCACAGTAATCAAGCTGTGTTCTGATTTGTGATCCGTGGGTTTTTATGCACGTCGTCCGTACGGCATACTCATGGATCTCAAATCAGAACCTGTGACTCGGCGATGAGGCGGCCGTCAGTAAGTAAATAAATGCTCATGTAATGTAGCATTTATTTCAGTATAATGTTCACAGTGTTGGCTTTTGTTTTGTTTGCTGTCTGAAGCTAGCTTTCAAGCTACGAGTCTGTTATAGCTAACAAATAAGAGAAGCGAACTTTACCAGCTGAAACAGTTGTATGTAAAAGTTACAGCAGCCTCTGTTCTCATGATGTATTGCATGTGCATGATTAGCGTCAATCTGTTCTCTGCTCCTGGCCGTGTTTCTGATCGCTTTTCAGTTCAAACGTGAATCTCATTAAGACACGGAGCGTTCGCTGGCTTCGTTTCTGCTCTTCAATACCGTGTGTGAATATTCTGCTCTCCTTCGCAGGGTTTCCAAGGTAAAACAGGTCCCCCTGGTCCCGGAGGAGTCGTCGGCCCTCAGGTACAGTTTTTATCTCGTTATGTGTGCCCTTCTCAAAGGATTGGGACTGATTTTAAAAATGTGGAAAGAAAGAAAGAAAGAAAGATAAACATTAAATGCAGAAAGAGAAAGAAAGAAAGAACAAAATAAAGAAAGAAAGGAATGGTAAAGAATAAATACAAAGAAAGAAAGAACGAATTTTTATGCTCAGAGTTTTGGTTGTAGATATTAAACACGTGCTGATGTGTTCTGGGTCACAGGGTCCAACCGGAGAGACCGGTCCAGTCGGAGAGAGAGGACACCCCGGACCCCCGGGACCTCCTGGAGAGCAGGGTCTTCCAGGTGCAGGAGGGAAGGAAGGTTCAAAGGTAAAATTCCCGTGTCCTTGACAATCTGCAATCAGAACAAACAAGAAGTCGGCTGAGAACTGCGATGCTGAACTCCTTTAATCCCTAAAGTGTATAAAAACAACAA